>CM059201.1:55686746-55829012 GCA_030323885.1 Branchipolynoe longqiensis | reverse complement strand
TGCATGTTGGCCGAGGCTAACATGGGTAATTTGCGCACGAGGCAGTCTATTCTTAGCTTTCCTCGTGCACCGTTTTCCGCTTTCAGTCTCACTTGGCTCGCTGCCTCTGCTCTGAACACTCCGATTTCAGGACTCCAATTACTGGTTGCGCATTCCAGTCAGCGCCTGATACTTGGCCCTGGTCGCCTACTGACTCATGCGTGATAGATCTCCACAGGTTGTGACTTGGTAAATATTTCGTGCACTTCGATTTCCCTTCGTTCGGAGGACGTGTGCGAGTTGGTGGAGCAGTTTATAGAAATACACCATAAAGGGAAGTATGTTGATGGAATATTTTCACATAATTCGTTATGACTATGTAGAGATTATTTTGTGTAATTTTGGTCTTTCATTACGACCTATTAATGGAATTATTCGTGTTAATACGATTCGGTTCCCGTACGAACGTTTGACAAAGCACCGCGGTGTGTCACAAGACAGATGGGGGCGTCAACCACCACCCCTTTCACAATACTGTTTCTACTGTTTTTCTATTCTCATCTCGATAATAACTGATTTTAACATTGGTAGTGAGTATTCACTATTATTAGAATTATGAACCATTTCAACATTCTTTACTCTCGGCCGGCTAGGATAATTTACTCTACCCGTCAACCGTTGGCCGCTCAGGCGCCGTACCGGCCGGCTAGGATAACTGCATAGAGAAGTTTCCTTATCTAATATGCCATTAAGTGTTGCTCATAATTAACAGAATTTACTTGTATTAGTGATTACTACTACTCGCTTGCCTGTCACCGTGCTGTTCACTTCCCTGACCGTGGATACTGAGGTGACAGTTCTGCAGGTGCACTCGCGTACCGTGTTTACCGATGTGACAGTAACGTGCCACTTGCCAGCTCCTGTCCTGTTCTCGCTTGGTCAGCCCTGTACCGGCGGGCTAGGATAATAAACTACACTGCAACCGCTTGGTGCTCAGTCCTGTCCCGGCGGGCTAGAATAATCTATCATAATTAAGTGAAGTAACTCTTAGTAGTGAATAGTAACTAAATAATAGAATATCTATTTTATTTTATTTACGTTGCTCGTTTGTCCTTATCGTACTGGCAATGGAAGCTACTGCTCGTTCCAACAGTTAACACCAGATGGCAGCATCATTGTCTATTTACCTATCAGTCAAGCACCACCAGCAACTAAATAACACTGGGTCCCTGTTCCCTCCACCGCTGTTCCCGTCGCGGAGGACCGAGAAGAGGGAGAGAGCATCCGGGTCGGTTGCGGTGGCGGTAGCCATTCCCCATTCCCCCAACTGCACAGGTTTGGTGACGGTTCAAAGAGTGTTTCTCTCTGCCCCGTGACGCCCCCGTTGTTGAAAATCTGTGCTCCTGGTCATGTATACCTGTTTCACAATAGAACATTTGCATTCCCACCAATGCTTATCAAATATTTTTACCCTGTTTATCGAGTGATAGGAACCGTTGCCATTCGCCAGCTACTTCTTGCACCTGATTGAGCCCCGGATGGTAATCTACACGTTCACCCGACTCGATTCAACCGGCTGCAAAAACCAACCGATTGGACCCGCCTACACCTGTAACAGTTAACACCAGGTCGTAGTACGAGCCTGTAGTTCCGAATAGTAATACTATAGATATACTGTGGCTGCTGCTTCACTGTTCAGTTTTGTACTCGTTCAAGATTAAGTCATGTTCATAATTAATAGTACCTAATTGTAGCACTGACTAGCCACCATTGTAACAGAATTTGATATAAAGCAGTGGAAGAGTATTTTGTCTGTAACAGTGCCTCGCATCACGAGTTGTTTCCAAGGTGATAACTCCTTACAACTATAATTTGTAATCTTAAGAGCAAATGTTTGTTCTTGTTTTATGTCATAGCAACTCGCTTCAGGCCCCACCCCGGTCTCGCACTCGGCAGGGCGCCCACCAGCCGGGGTGTCAGTCATCCGGTACATACAGCACCGATGCATTGCGCTACCAACTGAAGTACTCAACATCTAAAAGCAGTATCAGGACAAGTGATGACTTGTTGGACGTTATAGTGCTGCAATACTGCGATATCGGACCGACAGCATCGCCAGATTTGGTCGAGAAATTGCCAAAGATAAGTGTTTCCCGCCTATTAATCCCAGTTGAGCCTTTCAGGTTCTCGATAGTAATCAACACAGACAATCAAGCCTCGCAGCAGGTGCTCTCAGCGGGTAGGGGTAAAGATTCAGTACTGTGTGCATGTGCCCGTCAACTATGGTTGCTGGCGGCCCGAAACAATTGTGATCTCCAAGTGATATATAAACCAGGTTCAGAATTGATTCTTGCAGACGCCCTGAGTAGGTCATGTCTGAATGCTGCATCTAAAGAGAAAGCTCAACGTATGTGTATGGAATGTAGGCTTAACGAAATCCCAGTTACGTTCACGTTAGCTCATTACCGGAAGAGAAAGTCCGCGAGGTCCTGAGGGAGTGCGAAGACTGGCAGTCAAAGACCAGCGCAACTCGTAAGCAGCTTCAGAGTATTCACGATTCACTAATAGGGTGCTGGCGGCTCTAAGGGCGGCCCCCCCAGTTGGTTCCGTGCCATTTAACCGCGACATGTTAAAGGATCTCGAGTGGTTTCAAAAATGTGCTGCCTCCTTTAATGCTCGAATTCTTCTCCCCTCACAACCTCGACATGAGTGGATAATTGAATGCGACTCTACCCTGGAAGCCGGTGGTGCTTTCTCCCCAGCCGCATACTATGCTGCCCTCTACTCCCAAGAAGTCCTGACCGAGTGCAAGTCAATCCTTCAGTTAGAGGCATTAAACTTGGTGCAGGCGGTGACAGCTCTTCTCCCTGTTGAGCCGTTCAGGTTCTCGATAGTAATAAATACAGACAGTCAGGCCTCCCAGCAGGTGCTCTCAGCGGGCAGGGGTAAAGATCCAGTACTGTGTGCCTGTGCCATCAGCTATGGTTGCTCGCGGCCCGAAACAATTGTGATCTCCAAGTGCTATACAAACCAGGTGCAGAATTGATTCTTGCTGATGCTCTGAGTAGGTCATGTCTGAATGCTGCTTTTAAAGAGAAAGCTCAACGTATGTGT
The DNA here is from genome assembly GCA_030323885.1 of Branchipolynoe longqiensis. Lineage (NCBI taxonomy): Eukaryota > Metazoa > Annelida > Polychaeta > Phyllodocida > Polynoidae > Branchipolynoe > Branchipolynoe longqiensis. Next base: position 55,825,919 of record CM059201.1, on the reverse strand, counting down.
TTCGAATGTAGGCTTAATGAAGTCCCAGTTAGTTTCACGTTAGACCTCCTAGATGTCACCCTGTAACATGAAACATGTATACCCTGGAAGATAGTACGTTGTTTGCCTCTATCTTCCAGGCTACACAGTAAGGCACCATACGAGGCTGGTTAGTCTGTATCATGCTGGCCTGGCTCCACGAACATGGACAAACAAAGGTGCTCATCTACGACGATACTGGAAGTATGCAGCGGCCCATGGCTTCTCACCTGAGGCTCCTCGGCGCTATGACCTCCTCTCCTTCCTCCTTCATCTTAGCGAGGCCCTCCGCTCCCCCGGAGCCACACTGAACTACTTCAGTTCGGTTAAGCTCTGGGTCTGTGCATTCCCTGGTAAACATGCAGTGTTCCTCTCACATGAGCTCGTTGTCATGAAACGCGCGATCTTGCGCGCATCGACTCATGTCATCTCACAAGTTCCGCCCATTACCCCACCCGCCCTCCGTCGGATAGTCACGTTCCTGTTGTCAACACTCCCCGTCCCTGCTGCGGCTATTGTAGCCCTGATAGTCGGATACATGTGCATGCTCAGGCAGAGCAATCTGGTCACGACATCCGTGAAGAGCCCACATGTCCTAAAATTCAAATGTGTACGGTTAAAGCGTGCTGGCTTGGAAGTCCTAGTTTCCTCCACTAATTCCCGCCCCGCCTCCTCATGCCCTGTCCGTTTCCTCCTCCCGCCTATTCCGGCGTCTCCATGCTGCCCAGTCCGAGCTTGGAAGCGGTATCTGCGCACGGTAAACCCGGATCCAGATGATCCGGCTTTCCTGCTGCCATCAGGGGCTCCCCTCTCCGCTAAGTTCCTCCTGAAACTCCTCAGGGAGGCCTCGCCTTGTCCCTTGCCACGAACCCGCCTGATCACGCTTCATAGCCTCCGAAGGGGCGCAGCCCAGGCATGTGCGGCAGCTGGTCTCCCTCTCCCTGCACTAATGTCAGCCGGGACCTGGAAGAGCCGCGCCCTGCACGCCTACCTCTCCCACCTCGAAGTCACGGATGCGCCATCAGCGCTCGCTCAATTGTTGGGTGAGCGCTGATCTCCACGTTGATTCATTCCTGTGTCATGTACTGTTCCTGGTTGCGCATCCCAGTCAGCGCATGATCCTGGCCTCTGTCGCCTACTTGACCACGATAGACCTCTAACGGTCCCGACTTGTTTTGTTATTAAATCTTCAGAAACCATGTCTGTCTATGTCTTTCCTTTTTCTCCCTGTTGCTGAGTGCGGCTGCATGTTGGCCGAGGCTAACATGGGTAATTTGCGCACGAGGCAGTCTATTCTTAGCTTTCCTCGTGCACCGTTTTCCGCTTTCAGTCTCACTTGGCTCGCTGCCTCTGCTCTGAACACTCCGATTTCTACCGCGTCGACTGCCGCTGCCACCGCACCTCGCTGTTCTGCATGTGCACTCCCATACCGTGTTTACCGACGTGACAGTATCGGTGCCTCTTGCCATCTCTTTTCTTCACGTTAGGTATTTTCTCATGCTCATAATTAACTGAAGTTAATCTTAGCAGTGAATACTCACTAATATTAGTATGTGTATGAAGCATTGCAACATGCTTCAGTGCCTTCATGCTTTGTTGTTTTCTTGCTCACGCATGTGCACCGTCGTGACAGTGTCAGTGACCCCTGCTCATGCACACTGGCAGTATTTCATCGTTAGAACTCTAAATTTAGTAAGTGGAATTGGTGTCAGTAATGACTCGTCCTAATTAACAGAATTTCAACTGAAGTAGTGCAAGTTTTTTTTCCTTATCACGCTGACAGTAGTTAGAGTATGCGAGAACCACGCTGTTTTGTACGGTACTTGGTTGTCAGACGGTGCGTGCGCGGTGCACACCTGACTGTTGACAATTTTCCCGAGCTGACAGTATGCCTTGCTTCCCGAGCTGACAGTATGCCTTGCAGCTCGCCGGCGCTGTTTCTTTCAAATTAGCGCTATCAGTAAAATTGTTTACCACGGTGACGGCGACTGCTGCTCGCCGGTTCATTTCTATTCAATTTACCACTATAATGATTATTTTATGCGACAACTTTTTCCTTGCATGCCCCTCGCTGCCGGCGTCCCGTGAATCACCTTCATTGGTTTCACCGGACGTCCCCGGCGTCTGCCCCGGTTTCTGCCGGCAGGCTGCCGCTCCGCTGCACGGTCTCTGCTAGCTGTCACCCATCGACTCATCGTTCCCGGCCTCCGCCCCGGTATCTGCCGGCGGACTGTCTCCACGCTGCGCGGTCTATGCTAGCTGTAACGGCTAGCTGTCTTCACTCAACGTCCCGGCTTCCTCCCCAGTCTGTGCTGGCGGACTGTCTCATTGGACCATCCTCATTATTATTATCTCATGCTAATAATTAACAGAATGTTATTGTAGCAGTGAATACTTACACTAATATCAGAATTTGACCTGAAGTAGTCGAAGATGTTGTTCTTTAACACTTGCTTGCATCACGCGTGTGGTTACTGAGGTGACAACTGCTGCTCACTAGCACGTGTCCTCATTGTGACTCTCATTATTATGTCATGCTCTCATTATTATGAACACTGCTCTGAACACTCTGATTAACGGTGCTCGTTTGTGCTTATAGTACTGGAAGTTACTGCCTGATTACAACAGTTAACACCAGATGGCAGCATCAGTAGGTATTTTTACCGTTCACTCAAGCACCACCAGCAACTAAATAATTACATCTGTGAACCTCGCCGTGTATACCTGTTGTACATTAGAACATTTGCATTCCCCACCAATGCTGATTATCGAATACTTTATACCCTGTTTATCGAGTGATAGGAACCGTTGCCATTCGCCAGCTACTTCTTGCACCTGATTGAGCCCCGGATCGTAATCTACACATTCACCCGACTCGATTCAACCGGCTGCAAAAACCAACCGATTGGACCCGCCTACACCTGTAACAGTTAACACCAGGTCGTAGTACGAGCCTGTAGTTCCGAATAGTAATACTATAGATATACTGTGGCTGCTGCTTCACTGTTCAGTTTTGTACTCGTTCAAGATTAAGTCATGTTCATAATTAATAGTACCTAATTGTAGCACTGACTAGCCACCATTGTAACAGAATTTGATATAAAGCAGTGGAAGAGTATTTTGTCTGTAACAGTGCCTCGCATCACGAGTTGTTTCCAAGGTGATAACTCCTTACAACTATAATTTGTAATCTTAAGAGCAAATGTTTGTTCTTGTTTTATGTCATAGCAACTCGCTTCAGGCCCCACCCCGGTCTCGCACTCGGCAGGGCGCCCACCAGCCGGGGTGTCAGTCATCCGGTACATACAACACCGATGCATTGCGCTACCAACTGAAGTACTCAACATCTAAAAGCAGTATCAGGACAAGTGATGACTTGTTGGACGTTATAGTGCTGCAATACTGCGATATCGGACCGACAGCATCGCCAGATTTGGTCGAGAAATTGCCAAAGATAAGTGTTTCCCGCCTATTAATCCCAGTTGAGCCTTTCAGGTTCTCGATAGTAATCAACACAGACAATCAAGCCTCGCAGCAGGTGCTCTCAGCGGGTAGGGGTAAAGATTCAGTACTGTGTGCATGTGCCCATCAACTATGGTTGCTGGCGGCCCGAAACAATTGTGATCTCCAAGTGATATATAAACCAGGTTCAGAATTGATTCTTGCAGACGCCCTAAGTAGGTCATGTCTGAATGCTGCATCTAAAGAGAAAGCTCAACGTATGTGTATGGAATGTAGGCTTAACGAAATCCCAGTTACGTTCACGTTAGCTCATTACCGGAAGAGAAAGTCCGCGAGGTCCTGAGGGAGTGCGAAGACTGGCAGTCAAAGACCAGCGCAACTCGTAAGCAGCTTCAGAGTATTCACGATTCACTAATAGGGTGCTGGCGGCTCTAAGGGCGGCCCCCCTAGTTGGTTCCGTGCCATTTAACCGCGACATGTTAAAGGATCTCGAGTGGTTTCAAAAATGTGCTGCCTCCTTTAATGCTCGAATTCTTCTCCCCTCACAACCTCGACATGAGTGGATAATTGAATGCGACTCTACCCTGGAAGCCGGTGGTGCTTTCTCCCCAGCCGCATACTATGCTGCCCTCTACTCCCAAGAAGTCCTGACCGAGTGCAAGTCAATCCTTCAGTTAGAGGCATTAAACTTGGTGCAGGCGGTGACAGCTCTTCTCCCTGTTGAGCCGTTCAGGTTCTCGATAGTAATAAATACAGACAGTCAGGCCTCCCAGCAGGTGCTCTCAGCGGGCAGGGGTAAAGATCCAGTACTGTGTGCCTGTGCCATCAGCTATGGTTGCTCGCGGCCCGAAACAATTGTGATCTCCAAGTGATATACAAACCAGGTGCAGAATTGATTCTTGCAGATGCTCTGAGTAGGTCATGTCTGAATGCTGCTTTTAAAGAGAAAGCTCAACGTATGTGTTTCGAATGTAGGCTTAATGAAGTCCCAGTTAGTTTCACGTTAGACCTCCTAGATGTCACCCTGTAACATGAAACATGTATACCCTGGAAGATAGTACGTCGTTTGCCTCTATCTTCCAGGCTACACAGTAAGGCACCATACGAGGCTGGTTAGTCTGTATCATGCTGGCCTGGCTCCACGAACATGGACGAACAAAGGTGCTCATCTACGACGATACTGGAAGTATGCAGCGGCCCATGGCTTCTCACCTGAGGCTCCTTGGCGCTATGACCTCCTCTCCTTCCTCCTTCATCTTAGCGAGGCCCTCCGCTCCCCCGGAGCCACACTGAACTACTTCAGTTCGGTTAAGCTCTGGGTCTGTGCATTCCCTGGTAAACATGCAGTGTTCCTCTCACATGAGCTCGTTGTCATGAAACGCGCGATCTTGCGCGCATCGACTCATGTCATCTCACAAGTTCCGCCCATTACCCCACCCGCCCTCCGTCGGATAGTCACGTTCCTGTTGTCAACACTCTCCGTCCCTGCTGCGGCTATTGTAGCCCTGATAGTCGGATACATGTGCATGCTCAGGCAGAGCAATCTGGTCACGACATCCGTGAAGAGCCCACATGTCCTAAAATTCAAATGTGTACGGTTAAAGCGTGCTGGCTTGGAAGTCCTAGTTTCCTCCACTAATTCCCGCCCCGCCTCCTCATGCCCTGTCCGTTTCCTCCTCCCGCCTATTCCGGCGTCTCCATGCTGCCCAGTCCGAGCTTGGAAGCGGTATCTGCGCACGGTAAACCCGGATCCAGATGATCCGGCTTTCCTGCTGCCATCAGGGGCTCCCCTCTCCGCTAAGTTCCTCCTGAAACTCCTCAGGGAGGCCTCGCCTTGTCCCTTGCCACGAACCCACCTGATCACGCTTCATAGCCTCCGAAGGGGCGCAGCCCAGGCATGTGCGGCAGCTGGTCTCCCTCTCCCTGCACTAATGTCAGCCGGGACCTGGAAGAGCCGCGCCCTGCACGCCTACCTCTCCCACCTCGAAGTCACGGATGCGCCATCAGCGCTCGCTCGATTGTTGGGTGAGCGCTGATCTCCACGTTGATTCATTCCTGTGTCATGTACTGTTCCTGGTTGCGCATCCCAGTCAGCGCATGATCCTGGCCTCTGTCGCCTACTTGACCACGATAGACCTCTAACGGTCCCGACTTGTTTTGTTATTAAATCTTCAGAAACCATGTCTGTCTATGTCTTTCCTTTTCTCCCTGTTGCTGAGTGCGGCGAATTGTGCATGTTGGCTGAGGCTAACATGGGTAATTTGCACACGAGGCAGTCTATTCTTAGCTTTCCTCGTGCACCGTTTTCCGCTTTCAGTCTCACTTGGCTCGCTGCCTCTGCTCTGAACACTCCGATTTCCCCACCCTCTCACCCTTTCTTCTAGGGGGTGAGCGCTGATCTCCACGTTGATTCATTGCTGTGTCATGTACTGTTCCTGGTTGCGCATCCCAGTCAGCGCATGATCCTGGCCTCTGTCGCCTACTTGACCACGATAGACCTCTAACGGTCCCGACTTGTTTTGTTATTAAATCTTCAGAAACCATGTCTGTCTATGTCTTTCCTTTTTCTCCCTGTTGCTGAGTGCGGCGAATTATCAGTTAATCCAAACAATCGCACCCCAGTCGACTCCGGTATGGCTAAACCAAACTTTCATGTGGTTATTATGTCATCTGAAACCCCACATACTTTTTTATATGATAAATGGTAGTATTTTGCTGGGCCGCCAAAAAAAAGTTTGGATTAACCGATCGGTTGGTTTAACCGAGCTTGGTTTAATGGGGTTATACTGTATATATATATAAAAAAACAATAATCAAAGTGTCCACATACATTGTATATTACATGTGCAATAAACGCTTATTCAAAGTTAAAGTCAAAGCCAAAGCTCGGTTAAACCAATGATCAGTTAATCCAAGCAAATTTCTAGGGTCCCTTCAAGTTTGGTTTAACGAGGTCATACTGTATTTACCTAATTAGATTTCAAATTCATGGGGTCATATACATAACTCAGCGTTCCGACAACTTTTTTCTAATGGGTCACTCAGCATAGTGACAGGGCTTCGCGAACTAGGGAAGGGGCCAACCGGGGACGGTGCCCTAATCGGTAGAGCGCAGGCCTCGCATGCGGAAGGTCGGAAGTTTGGTTCCCAGTCGAGTCAAACCAATGACTTTAAAATTGATACTTGTCGCTTCCTAGCCTGGCGCTCGGCATTAATAGGAGATGGCAATGACTGGTTAGCTCAGTGTCAGGATACTGTAACTGAGTGGGATATCCGGTCATGGCGCCATTGGCTTGATTTCCCAGTGGGGCAGCACTACAAAGTCGCCATGAGTGCGCACTCTCACAAGTCGGTACCCGTCCTGATATGACCTTAAATGTTGCTAGGATGTAAAACAACAACCCACCAACCTTCCAATACCCCAGGCATGTTCTTTCCCACGCTTTGCAGGGTCCAGTGCATTAATCACGGCGCAATAAAATAAGTACATGGCTGTGTGTCTACTGAGTGACAGCTGACAGTGACAGCTGACACGGACGTCTGACAGTGCCGTGTTGGTGCTGATTGATAATATCAAAAAGCCATATTAATAGGTTGGTTGTTGGAGTTTTACTTCCTGGGAACATCTAAGGTTGTATCAGGATGGGAACCGACTTGTGACAGTGTGCACTCATGGTGACTTTATAGTGCTGCCCCACTGGGAAATCAGGCCATCGGCACCATGACTCGATATACAACTCAGTCACATTATCCTGACACTGAGCAAACCAGTCCTTGCCCTATCCTATTATGTATTAATGCAGAGTGCCAGTCTAGGAAGCGACAAGTATCAATTTTACTAGATGTGCGATACGTCAGGGTTTATCTAGAATAGTTAATTATTTGGACAATTTTTGCTTGCTTGCCTCGGATAAGTCTAGAGCGATATATGACCAGATTGTTCTGATTGCCATTTTAAGACGATTAGGCTTCTTCATTAATTATAAGAAAGTGGCTGCACCTAGTACAGACATCCGATTTCTGGGAATTATGATAAATTCTGAGACATTGGAGATGCGTCTCCCTGACGACAAGCTTGGGAAGCTTCAAGAGATCCTAAAGTGGTACAGAGGCAAGAAAAAAGTCCGAAAGAAGGATCTTGAGAGATTGGGTGGGCTATTAGCTCATTGCTCTAAAGTGGCGAGAGGGGGAAGAACCTTTTCCCGCCACATCTACGATCTGATAGGCACGGTGGCAGAGCCTTATTATATGGTACGGCTATCGGCAGGGTTTAGAGAGGATATCAATTGGTGGGCTGATTACGTTCAGGTTTTCAACAGCAAAGCAACAATTTTGGGAAAGTTTGCCCAATTCCATGCTGTTTATTCAGATGCATCCGATTGGGGTTATGGTGCCACATTTGAGGATGACTGGACAGTTGGAACGTTCATTGATACCTACGATCAGCAATTAATTAATTATTCAGGCCATCATTACTCTAAGCCTGAACATAAAATATTAAAATCTCATATAAATGTTCGCGAGATGTCGGCGGTGTTCGCCACTGCTCAGAGGTGGTCACACACCTGGCACAATTCTTCGATCATGTTCATCACAGATAGCACAACTGTCCAGTCGGCCCTTATGACAGGTCGCTCAAAATCAAAAGAAATAATTGGGCTCATCAGGCGTCTCTTTTGGATGTAGATAAATAACAATTTTGACTTTAGGTCTGTCTATATTAGAGGATCGGAAAACATTGTATGCGATGCTTTAAGTAGGCTAAATTTGTGCAGCAGTCAGCTAAGAATTAGCAATATCGATAAATCGAGCTTAATGTGTTGTAGTGAAATATCCAAATCTTCTTTGCAGGGCTAGCTGAGCTGTCTTGTGAGCAGCGGGAGTTCCAGGCTTTATATAACGCACCTAATTCGCTACTGGCTAGGAATACCCAAGTCAAGAAATATTTACAATTTATAGAAATTTTTTCAGAAACACATTGTCCACTTCCATGCCCTGACGAGCAAGTCGAGCTATACCCTACCTGGTTAGTAAGGGGCTTTAAATATCTATCAATTATAAATTATTTAAGCGGCTTGAATTTTTTTTTGAAGAAGAAGAATGGTTCAACCCAAATTAATTACTCGGCATTTACAATTGATTCAACACTAAAAGGCATACGCAGGAAACTAGGTGACTCACACAGGCAGGCTGCTCCATTGTTGCCGTCCATGTTGAGAGCCATTTTTGCTAACCTGGCCATGAGTCCAGGGCATATTGCATGGCGTGCCGCTGTGTTATGCAGCTTTAGGGCGCTTCTTAGGAAGTGTGAGATAACTGATGGGGACTCAGTACTACGGCGCCGGGATTTCCAATTTTGTACATGGGGCATGTTAATAAGCATTAGAAAATCGAATACAATCCTGTACAGCGAAAGAGTATTGCAAGTTCCTGCGACAAAGTGTTCGGACTTGCTTTTGTGTGCTGGTCATTGGACTTCTCGTCATTTTCGGGACATCAGAGCCCATCCAGACAGTCCAGCGTTTTTGGTACCGGTTGGGCCCTATTCATTTTCACCGTTGGAATATCGAACGTATCAAAAGATGCTAAAATACTTTGGCCATAAGGCTGTTTTAGATCCAGATAAGCTATCGTCACACTCCCTCCGCAGGGGAGGATGCACATATTTGTCCATGTGCGGAGTCAGCCTGGAGGAAATAAAATCTAGGGGTGATTGGTCTAGTGATGCCGTATTTGCATACTTAAGGACCCCCCTCTCAATCCGCATCATAAACGACTTACATGTCGCTGCCAGGCTGTCGGGTGACTGATTCCTTAATTTAGATTCTATTTAATTTGTAAAGGAAAGGAACTTTTCATTTATTATTGGTTCAAATATATTCATTGTTGGTCTGGGGGGTTCACTTCGCTCTTTTTGGCGTTTTCTTGCCAGAGAGTTACATAAAAGACCTCAGACCAATTCGTATTGTGTTGTCTCTTTGTAGAACTGCTTATAAATGATATAATAATATTATATATATAAGTATCGGAGAAGAAGTCGTTTCAAGGTTGTATGAGCTCGGACCTTAGAATCGCACATGCGTGTTGTCCGGCGTCAGGCGCCGGTGCGCTGCCGCCGCCTATATATACTCGATGTTCTGTGCCAGTTGCGCCACTCCTCCACCGATTGAAAAATGTTGTATTTGATTAAGGCAAGGCGTTTTCTTGCCAGAGAGTTACGTAAAAGACCTCAGACCAATTCGTATTGTGTTGTCTCTTTGTAGAACTGCTTATATATATATATATATATATATATACAGTAAAACCTCACTAAATCGACTGACCTTGGGATGACTTTACCTGGTCCATTTAGGGAGGGGATCGGTTTAGGGAGTTAGAATATCCTTACAATGGTATTGTTGGGACCCACATACAACGATTGATATAGGGTAGTGGTCGATATGTGGACATCGTCGGTTCGAGAGGTTTTACTGTATACTAATTGCTGCCCCATATATAGGGCGCTACTTGATTTTATAACACAAATCTAGGTGTATATATTACGTGATGTATAAGCATGTTGTGTGTATAAAGCCGCGGAAGGGATTGTTCTATATATTATTATATTATATTATTCTGATATTATATTATGAGCCAATGGGCTCTCTGTATGTATTTGCTCCTTACTCATACGGGGACTGGTGGCTCCACCACCGCCCGACCTTAACTTCCGGTGCTAACATTGTCACTTGCGCCAGGAACTTGTGAAGTTACTGCTCTAGGTGCAATATGTGTGTGGTGTAAAATACCTTTCATGCATACATAATGTGAATGGAATTAGGGGTGTTGGGTTGGTATGCATTTGGAATGGTACTACAGTATAACCCCGTTAAACCAAGCTTGGTTAAACCAAACGATCGGTTAATCCAAACTTTGTTCGGCGGCCCGGCAAAATACTACCATTTATCATATAAAAAATGTAATCAATTGCTTACCCCAAATATAGTGGGCTATTTTAAACAAGCATTTGAACCATATACATACAGTACAACCCCGTTAAACCAAAGTCGGTTAATCCAAATTATCGGTTAATCCAAACAAAATTGTTGGACCCCAGGCCACTCCAGGATGGTTAAACCAAACTTTCATGTGGTTATAAGGTCATCTGAGACCCCACCAACTTTGTTATATGATAAATGGTAGTATTTTGCTGGGCCGCCAAAAAAGGTTTGGATTAACGTATCATTTGGTTTAACCGATATTGGTTTAATGGGGTCATACTGTATATACATAAAAAAAAACAATAATCAAAGTGTTCATATACATTGTATATTACATGTGCAATACATCTTTACTCAAAGTCGAAGACAAAGCTTGGTTAAACTAATGATCGGTTAATACAAACAAATTTCTAGGGTCCCTTCAAGTTTGGTTTAACGGGGTTATACTGTAGTTGGTATACAATGTGGTAAAGGGTAGCTTGAGCAGCATCGGGTTGGTTAGGTCTGCATCAAGGAGTGTTTGATGGGGCATGTTATGGCTGATGGTTGGCTGGTTCCCTGGTACTGCTGAGTTAGTTGGTACCATGATGTTTGCTTGAATAAAAGACGAAAGGTCATTATGGGTAGCCAAAGAGTGTACTCGGTCCAAATATATATATGAAGTAGTTTATGTTGTTGTGTAATTAAATAATATTTGTGTGTTGTGGGGCTGTCACACTATGACGCTTCTCACCGGCGACCCGTCAGCGTTGAAAATAAAATTAAAGTGCCGAGAAATGTTAAAGATTTAGGGGAAATATGGGACAATTGGATGTTGGCGCAGCGTGTGAGTAGCGTCTTGTTAGCGCGCGGCCAACGGGTTTCGACGAGTGAGGAAAAAAAATAAAAAGTTTGGCGCGATGTGCTCATATGACCTTAGATGTTGGTAGGACGTAAAACAACAAAGCGACCATTTGGCGCAACGTGTGGAGACGACCCGCCCGCAAGCATGGCATCTGCCTAGCATTCGCATAACGCTCTTCCGGCGCATCCAACGGAGCTTGACGTCCGCCTAATGTCCTCCTAACGTCCTTACCCATATATTTGCGCGTGCTGCTGGTCGTTGTTTTTTTTTGACATGTTGAAAACACTCAGCGACCAATAACGCGCGCCGACGTTGTCCGCCGACCGTCACCATCAAACATAGTGTACCGACGCGCCGCTAACGCGTCCTGACACGTACCGACGTTTCCCCAAAAATGCAACACGTCGACGGGTTGCCGGTGAGAAGCGTTGTAGTGTGACAGCCCCATTAGGCAATCATCGCCCAATATCCAGCTTCAGTCATGTGCAACCAACACTATTTAGATAATTGAAACAATGTAAAACCGACAGACTTTAATATTGGGATTTATTACTATCTTCTTTTAAAATTACATATCAAAGTTCAATGTCATGATTTCAAGGCTTACAGAACTTGACCCCACCGAGAATAACAAGTATGGGTGGGTGGGATGGCTTTAAACCAAAGGCGTAGTAGTAGATGTTGAATGAACTGCAGTCGAGGTCAGAGGGATTCAAAAGGTGGCTAGTTCGTTAATGTTAAATTTATACGCCAGGTGGGGCGTGGTGGCCCAGCGGCCGGGTTTAGTCCATAAATAGCATAAGTGATGCTTTGTATCCATTTGAAATGAGCCGTCGGTCATACGCATTCAATTACCCATATTCTCGCAACATGCACAATTACTACAACAATTTAGTAAATAACCAATCTCTATCTCTTCTGACAGGGACTTTTATTTGAATACGCAACAGAGTGTGCCTGCCACCCATGAGGCACACTCACCACATGACTTCACTTGGGACACAACAGAAGGGAATAATAATCTCTGATCCCCATATAAAATGGTGTCCTTCAATTACACTCTACAAATAAAAATGCATGTATATCTAAAGGCCCTGTCACACTACGACATTTCCCCCGGCGCGCCGCCAATGCGCAAGATATTTGCTAGGGCTCGAGACGTGTCCAACTTTTCGGCGTTGTGGGAGAAAGTTTGACGGGTTGCAGCATGCTAGTAGCGTGTTGATGGCGCGTCCGTAACGCCCCCTTCAACCCGTTGGCACACGTTGGGGCGCGCCGAAAGTTTTGTGCAAGCACAAAACGATGGGCGCGACCCGACATGCGTCAACGCGCGCCGACATGTCCATTCACACATTGCTATCACTCAACGTGCCGTGTCCCGACGTTTCGACCAAAAGGCAACACGTCGACGCACGTTGGGCAGCACGTCGACGCACGTTGGGCAGAAACATCGTAGTGTGACAGGGCACTTAGATATGCCATGATTTAGATCGTAGGTTCTATTTGCATAAGTCAAATCGCTACCTGATTGAGTTTCAGAATGCAGGATTCTTGCATGAAAAATACACAATATACTAACTAATTTATATGCGACAACCTCTTCATAATGCACCCTCATGATGTAATGCAATAAATCATCGAACCCTGATTTCCTTAATTCAAAGGTATTTTAGAAAGATTAACCACAAATTCACATGATCCCACTGGTTTTGTGACAACATTGTATGGACCAGAATTTTTTTTGTTTTATTGACGAGGTATTTACTCTGCCCATAACGTATAAGCTCCTGTCGGGGTGCTTGTTTTCAATGCTGGACAGCTGTGGTGCTGTGTTGATCTGTTCCTTTGCCCAGGAGTGTTTACCTGTGTCTGCTCTGATTTTTTTGTAATTTTCCAGTTTTTTTGTCTAGTCTGAGTAATGATACCTTACCCTACTATGTACATCTACTTGGGTGACATGCAGGCTTGCGGGAGAGGATCCCGTTCCATTCAGATTTTTTGTTATTTGTTACAGCAAGAATTTTTGTTATTTGTTACAGCATGATTGATTCCATATTGCGTTATAACTGTGATTCCATATTTCATATCACTGATATCTACTTCAGAAAGGAAGGAAGATTATTGCATGACTTAGCTAGCTAACAAACTAAATCAAGCATTTTTTTGATGGGTATATCCATAAGTATCTTTTTCACTGATGGATTGAGGGTCTTTTGGAAGGCAACAAGCTTTAGCTAATCAATTGAAATCTCACAGATGTACATTTTATTGACCATGCTTCCTGTAGCAAATGGAGTGCCAACCCTGATTGTTACAATGCAGTTCTTGGAGCAAACACAATTATAGCGTATGGTCATGAGACTGTTTGAACCGTAGAGAACTAATCGTTGTTGATGACACTTTACATGCCTTCTTATTGAAGATGTAATTTTATCATATGATTTATAAACTCGTACCGAGTGACCGTACAGATTCAATTTAACAGAACCAGTTACAGCTACAGTTATCCGACCTGTGCATACTGAGATAGGCCATTCTATCTCATAGACCTGGCCAGCAGCTGGTGTTGATAATTGCGCATTCACTTTGGGCAGACAGGTTGTCAAGTCCCCGTCTGACAATTGTGAGATCTTGATGTTTTGGTGAGGTAGCATCACAGGATAATTGTAGCATTGTTCTGTGTGAGTAGAAAACAATTCAAACATTCCTATTTGTAATTTAGTTTACCGTAATTGTGAGCCAACATCCCCCACTTTCTTTTATGTTCAGAATGGGTTGTGCTGCACACAATGCAACACATTCCACTTCCACTATGTACAGATGAAATGCGACCACTCCAACGGCTGGAAGACCAGTGCCCCGTAGCTGACAAAATATGTATTCAGATGAATACAAATATTTACAAAAAAAACAACAACATAAGACAAAGTCCATGCGTGGGGTGATCTCGCTATTTCGAGAAACATTATTTAATTTCACCACAACCACTGTTTGGATTAGGCAACCACTGTTTGAATGTCACCATGGAACTAGCCATCTTGAAAAAAAGCTGAGCAATTCCTGAAAGTGATAAGTCCAGCCTGATAACCTGCTAATTTGGGGCTAAAGTTGATAAATGATTGGAAATGTTTGAAAGATTTGTTTGAGCATGAGTTACCCTAGATACAAGATTCACTCCGTACTGCTGCGGTAGGGGTGCAAACCAAGCCTATGTAAAAGCTGTCAAAAAAATGGGTCAATGAATTGAGAGCCTAATTTCACAATCTAAGAAGCAACATTTATTCTTTACATGTCTTATTGATAGCCCGTTACCTTTGAGTTGAAAAATATAATATAATAGTGTAGTGGTCTGCACTGACCTCTCAGGCAAGTAACCACATAGACAGGTAGGCGTGGGTAGTGTGTTGATATCAGGGAGCCTAGGTGGTGTAATGGTTAGCACACTGGCCCGGAATGCAAAGAGATGTGGGTTCGAGTCCCACTCTAGGCACAATATTTCCCATTTTCATCACCCCTGCGACACTGGTGCCGTGACACTGGTTGCTGTGATCAGGATCCTGTACAAGCTTTGCGCTGTATGGTTGTTGAACCTACCCTGTGTATGTATGTGTTAGTGCATTGCCTGTATGTATGTAATTGTAAGCATTACAAGACTTACAATTCCAGGGGGACGAGTGTAGTGGTCTGCACTGACCTCTCAGGCAAGTAACCACATAGACAGGTAGGCGTGGGTAGTGTGTTGATATCAGGGAGCCTAGGTGGTGTAATGGTTAGCACACTGGCCCGGAATGCAAAGAGATGTGGGTTCAAGTCCCACTCTAGGCACAATATTTCCCATTTTCATCACCCCCGCGACAATATCTAGTTTAATGCAATTTAAAAGTGAAATCGACGGCGTTCTGTGGCCACCATCTTGTCTTTTTGCATTCTCTCCCATTTCACCAAGTCTGTGTCTATATGGGTAGCCATTTGATACTGGAGCCACAGTTTCTAGGTCATGTTCCATACTAAAGCTATTTTCGCCCATATTTAGACTACGTTGTCATTCACCTGTGTACTACAAGTACCCGGTGAATCTTTTATCTAGAGTTACCCATCCAATATTGGACCAACATTACTGCTTCTGATGGTTTGCTCAAGGATGTGTGTCAAGCTGATGCGACATACTTCTTAAATGTGTTCTGAACTGCTTAGTAATGTTCATTTGTACCACATTCTTTCATACTTTGGATGCCACAACCCTCCCCCCCCCCCTCCCACCACCAGGAACACAAATCTAAGGTGAATGTGATAATAATGGAAGACCGTAAACTACCGTGTCCGTGAGTCAAGTGGTTTATTCAGGTTCTTGTCTCGCTGGTTCCCAGCTGGTTCCGGGATGTTTCCCGGCTTGTACCTTACACGCCGTGACCAGCTATACACACATTAGCATATGTCACATACTCTTTCCTTTATCAAAGTTTGATACATCGTCACATTTTGTTCGTAGTTTTCTTTCTGTAACTCTTAACCTCTCAACCAGACGGGGTGGCCGAGTGGGTTGGAGCATCCGTCTCCCGTGCTGGTAGATCGTGGGATCGTGGGTTCGAGTCCCGGTCGAGTCAAACCAATGACTTTAAAATTGATACTTGTCGCTTCCTAGCCAGGCGCTCGGCATTATTAGGATAGGGCAAGGACTGGTGTGCTCAGTGTCAGGATAATGTGACTGAGTGGGATATCAGGTCATGGTGCCGGCGGCCTGGTTTCCCAGTGGGACAGCACTATAAAGTCGCCATGAGTGCGCACTGTCACAAGTCGGTGCCCGTCCTGATATGACCTTAGATGTTGCTAGGACGAAAAACAACAACAAACAAACAAACAAACTTAACCTCTCATACTGTAATTAGGGCACATGCTCTTAAACTGTCTTCTCTTGTGCATCTTCAATTAATGTACTAGAACGTTTTTTTGTTAATAAAAAATTGTCAATCACAAATACAGTGTCTGTTCATCAAGATTACTCTGATACGTATACATATTATGTCAGCGTGTTATATTCTTGATACATAGAATAATAACAATCCTAAATCGATATAACATTTGAATTCATATCAGATGGGTTTAAATATAGTCATATTTCAGAAATGCTTAATTCTAACATGGTGATCTTACGCGTCTCTACATGTTTGAAGTAATACAATATATATCGTCGGGTAGTGATATTCCTATGTAACATGGGTTTAGATGATAATCTTACGACACGATTTTGTTGTTGAAGATTTATTTATACTGCCTATCATGGATAAGTCTGAATAGACTTGTTTTCACCATTAGACAGTTTGTCGATAGAAAGCCCGAACCTCCACTTTTACCGACCCGAGGGATTTTTAACCTCCCACACCACATATACATGGAAGGAGAGCAACCGGCCTTTGATGACACTGTAAGTTATATACAGCGGTGGAAATACAAATTGGTAGAGGTGGGGGGTGCAGGGAATCAAACCACTGACCTTCAGATTAGGAGTCTGGCCTCGAAAAAGGTCAGACACTCTAACCACTCTGCCACCGAGAACACCAAGTAGTTACAACTTGCATCGAGTGTGTTCACATACGTTTGGGTTGCCTGATTGATTACCGGCCAGGTGGATTGCCTCCGCTTGGCCTGAGCGGTCAGTCTGTGCTGAGCTGTTGTGTGCAATGATGCTCCACTAAAATGTTTTTTCACTAAGGAAATCCGTAATACAAGTATTCAACATTTGGCAGTATTATTAGCAGAATTTTCAGCACCAATTGGCTAAATGAAAGGAGTGGATCATGTATGGCCTGACATGCTGTCCAGATTGAGACCTAATACACAGGCCAAGGAGGCAGTAGAGATGTTTGCATTTGATTCTATGTTGGCGGAACAGGCAATTCCATTTGAGCACTATAAACTGCCATTCGATGAAGTCATGAATGAGCAGAAAAAAATGCCTGAATATACGTTAGGGAGGAATGAAGAAAATAATTATTTGCCAATGGATAATTTTCTTTATTCAATGATGTAAAGATAAATATCCTCGACTAGTGTTTCCAGGGAGATACAGGGATTCTGTAATTAAAATAGCCCATACTGAAGTAGGTCATATGGCTATGTCTAAAACCCTGAGATGACTACACTTAAATTAAATGACGTTTAATTCGATCATGCAATCTAATTCTGCTTTGAATCTGTTTTCGATCGCGTGTGGAATGCGACGCGGGGGGTCAATTAATGGTTCTACTTGATTGTCTACATATATCTTAGCTTGTGTTTTTATCTTCCCTAACCCTTGAAATACGTCAGACTATTCTTTTACCAGATTTTGAGCTTGCTCAATGGCGGGCGGCGTCGCGGGTGTAGGTGTCTCTGCAGTGTGGATCATGTCGATGCATGCAATCAGTTGCAGGTGAACACAAGCGTCTTTCCCGAGTATCGGGGATCTGATGTTGGTCACCTGGAATCGCAGCTCCTAGCCCTTCACAAATCTGGTGTATTCTCCGATCGGTCGAATCCGGGTTCCCACGTAGGTTATCAGGGCCGCATTCAGAGTCCGTCTCGGCGGCGCCTCGGCGACGGGCAAGATGTTATGCCAGTCTGAACGGCAAAAGCAGTTGGTTGTCTCGAAAATGGCTGCCCCCATAGGGGGTGGCCATTTGCAATGGGAAATCTGTGCTGTGATAGGCTGAAACCACTGGAGACGGCGGCCATTTTCAAGGCGCTTTTTGTCTCCTATCTGAAAAGGGAGGCATCGCTGAGACGTCACCGCGACACACCCTGAACGCAAATAGGCCAAAAAGCATCGCTGCGACGTCGCCGAGACGTACCCTGAACGCGACCCAGGTTGCATCGGCTCGGTCTGAGTTGTAGGTTGCCGATGTTCTTGAATATTTTGGCTGGCAGGATGTTCACCTGCGAGCCTGTATCCATCTTGAACCGCACGAGGGTGTCACATGTTGATGTTTACGACCCCCAGGTCAGAGGTTGTGTTGCTGTTAGACAGCGAGCCCACAAACAGGTCCTCCTCCATTGGCTCATCTAGTGGGGGCGCGCTGCATGTCGGGTGGCATGTTGTGCTCGTACGTAGCTAATTCATCCACCGCCGCTAGTTGCACTTTGCTTCTCCACACTCTAATATATTACCTATCTTATTACGACTGGCACATGGCTTCCCTTTTGCTGGGCACTGTCCTTTGCGGTGGTTGTAGCTGCACCATCCGCATGGTGTTCATCCTGAGTTGGGTGCGCTCTCCGGGTATCTGCGGCTCCATGCCTGTGCCGGTGTCGCGGTTTCAGCCGTGCCCCAGCTTCAGCAGTGCGCATAGACTCAAACTCAAGGCATTGTCAATGGTCATGAGCAATCTTCATACAGAAAATACAGAAAAAGTGAAATTTCTCTAAAACCACACCACCTATTAACAAATCGCTTGGTACACATATAGAACACATCTTTACCAAAAAGATTATATTAAATTTATAAGGTGAGGGTTCTTGATTTCTATTAATTTTGAATAAAACTAATGTTTTGCACTGGGCATACCATCAAACTCAAGGCATTGTCAATGGTCGTGAGCAATCTTCATACAGAAAATACAGAAAAAGTGAAATATCTCTAAAACGACACCACCTAAAAACAAATCGCTTGGTACACATATAGAAAACATGTTTCCCAAAAACATTATATTAAATTTATAAGGTTAGTGACTCACGACCATTGACAATGCCTTGAGTTTGAGTTTATGCGCACGGCTGAAACGGACAGTGAGCTGAAACCGCCACACCGGACTCGCTGCCGGTGCTGTCACATGGTATGGTTGACACCTACTAAAGGCGTCTACTGCTGTTGCCGCCTTGTCTCTTCAGAGCTGGACAGCCACTTGCTCACTCATGAGGCATATGTCTTCACATAACTGTAGGGTCAATATCGGACTTTGCAGCAGGCGGTCCATCAAAGTGTCACACTTGACACCACATACTAAGCGATCCCATAATAATGATTCTTTGGCATCGCCATACTCACAATGTGGAATCAGATTCTTGAGCTCTCTGATGTAGTTGTCCATGTTTTCGACCCCTTGGTCATATGAGTTGAATCTGTAGCGCAAAACTGTCATGTTCGTTTTACACTCACAGTAGTGGTGGAATGCTTTGATGATGGGAGCTAGCTTGTCCTGTTGACTGTGTGTGAATGTCATGGTTCGGTAGACTTTTGGAGCTTCCGGCTCGGCCATGTATAGAAAAATGCACGCTTGCATTTTTTTCCGGTTTTGCAGCTATAATAACGCTGCTGTGGCATAAATTTCATAGCTACCATTACCACCTGTACCAAGTGGAGGCAAGGTGGTCTTCCATATTTAGATGACCCGGAGGCTTTAAGCCTTGTCATGACATCTCGGTATCTTGGTCCGGTGTTGCGGTTTCCGAGGCACACCAGTTTGCCAGGGCACATCCATTCAAATGCATTTTCAATGGCCGTGAGCAAATCTTCATACATAAAAAGTCAAATATCTCTCAAATTACACCACCTAGAAACAAATCGCTTGGTACACATATAGAAAACATCTTTACCATAAAGATTATATTAAATTTATAAGGTTAGGGTTCTTGATTTCTATTAATTTTGAATAAAACTAATGTTTTGCACTGGGCATACCATTAAACTCAAGGCATTGTCAATGGCTGTGAGCAATCTTCATACAGAAAATACAGAAAAAGTGAAATATCTCTAAAACGACACCACCTAGAAACAAATTGCTTGGTACACATATAAAAAACATGTTTACCAAAAACATTATATTAAATTTATAAGGTTAGTGAAAATGCTGTTCGATTTTGACACATGCGCAGAAGCGATGTGTCCCTGGCAAACTGGTGTGCCTCGGAAACTGCAACACCGGGTCTGACACCATGTGATAATAATGGAATACCGTATGCTACCGTGTCCATGAGTCAAGTGGTTTATTCAGCTTCTTGTCTAGCTGGTTCCTAGCTATACACACAATAGCTTATGTCACACTGAGTAAACCATGAATCCGATTCTGATGCTACTACTACTGACAGATGACCTAGATTCTTAACGATGGAATCTATTGACCAATTTCATATGACGTTAGCACATGTATTTAGGTCACAGCGTATTTAGGACAACATCCGGTCACACTGCAAACTTAATGGCAGTGAGCAATCTTCATACAGAAAAGGTGAAATATCTCTAAAACCACACCACCTAGTAACAAACCGCCTGGTACACATATAGAAAACACATTCAATGAATATATTATATTAAATTTATATGGTTAGGGTTGTGGATTTCTATTAATTTTGAATAAAACTAATGTTTTGCACTGCGTGTACCGGCAAACTCAAGGCATTGTCAATGGTCGTGAGCAATCTTCATACAGAAAAAGTGAAACATCTCTAAAAACCACACCATCTAGAAACAAACCGCCTGGTACACATATAGAACACACATTCAATGAATAGATTATATTAAATTTATATGGCTAGGGTTGTGCATTTCTATTAATTTTGAATAAAACTGACGTTTTGCACTGCGCGTACGGCAAATTCAACGCATTGTCAATGGCAGTGAGCAATCTTCATACGGAAAAAGTTACATATCTCTAAAACCACACCATCTAGAAACAAACTGATTGGAATGCACTTAGAAAACATGTTTACCAAAAAGATTATATTAAATTGATACGGTTAGGGTTCTGGATTTCTATTAATTTGGAATGAAACTGACGTTTTGCACTGCGCGTACGGCAAACTCAATGCATTGTCAATGGCGGTGAGCAATCTTCATAAAGAAAAAGTGAAATATCTCTAAAATCACCCCACCTAGAAACAAACTGCTTGGAAAACATATAGAACACATATTCAACGAATAGGTTATATTAAATTTATATGGTTAGGGTTCTGGATTTCTATTAATTTTTAATAAAATAAACGTTTTGCACTGCGCGTACTGGCAAACTCAGTGGCAGTGTGCATTCATTATGCAGCCAAGCTGCGCGTGCATACACGATGTTTACAAACATTGAAAGGGGTCTAAAGCCGTGTTCACACGGACAAAATGTGAGGCGAATCACACAAATCGAATCAGGTGAGTCGAATTAGCGGCCCGTTCACACGGGCAGTACTTGGGCCGGAAGTCAATATATGTGCATGAGCAAGTCCAGTGTGACCAGCGCCACCACGAGAGAGTGGATTCGACCTAGATATGTACTTAATTAATCGTATTGGTTTGGAACGGTCAAAACTTCTGCTGGGCAGTGAAACCCTAAAACTAAATGATGAAAAAAATATCTGTGCATAGATAGCGGTTTCATTAATTAAATTATATAATATGCGCTTTTGATCGACCGGAAAGTCAACAAACTAAGGTCGACTGCGCATGAGTGTGCGGTGCTTAATCCACCTCAGATGCGTCCACACGGGCAAAATAAATCGCCTCACAGAAATCGCCTCACGTAAACTACCTCGAGAGGTGGTCTACAGTATGCGCATCACGTGAGTCGATTCAGCCCTAATCCGCCTCAGACGTCCGTTCACACGAGAAATGTGAGGCGAACTATACAAGTCGCTTTCTACTAATCGATTTACATCGCCCATGTGAACACGGCAAATCATGCCGGTCATGCAAAAAGGCATCATAGGGAGTGTTGGTTCAGTGAAGAATGTTAAGAAGTGGTGACGTGGCTATATTCTCCAGGACATGGCTGCTAAAGAAACCTATAAAAAAGTGTTGTTTTGGACACAAGCACATGAATTTGACATCTAAGGTGCTAAATGTCTTGTTCAAATGCTTATCTACCAGAGCCTACTACTTTTACGGTGACACATGGAATTATATAAATTAATAAACTTTAAAAGTTTAAAGGCCCTGTCACATTACGGCATATGGCGGGAGCGTATTGAAAACCTACGTCGAAAATGGGAAAAAACTGCACGGGATGACGTATCGTGACCTTTGGTGACCCCCTCGGGTGTTTTTGAGCATATGCGTAACCTATGAGGAGCGTACGAGGAGCGTATGAGAGCGTTCTGTGACATTTGTTGACAGTTTTGATTGGCATGTGGAGCGTATGAGGAGCGTATGAGGTGGGTATGAGGAGCGTATGCGAAGCATATGCGAGACCTATGTTATCTCTCCTCGGTCCGCCACCTGGTGACTCCTGGGTATATAGTGCGTCGCCTTTATTTACCGAGACCATAGGTCTGGCATATGCCGCCATACGCTACTCATACGCTTTGCATATGCTATGAATACGCTCCCATACACAACTCGTAGGTTCTGTGTATGCTTCATACGCCAGAGATATGCCCGTGACGCAAGTTGAGCAGCATACGCCGGCATACCCCTAGCATATGCCGGCATACCCCTAGCGTATGAGGAATGTATGCTGGCGTATGAGAAGCGTATGAGTAGCGTATGAACCATACACTCCCGTAGGTCGAGATTTTTTTAACATGCGCAAAAGAATTTGGACGGACGGATGGACTGGAGAAAGCGTATGGCAGCATACAACGGCATAAGCCGGCATAGGCCGGCACATGACGGCGTATGCATAGAGTACGCGTAGTTTATGCGTAGCATATGGCGGCGTATGGTGGCATATGCCGACATATATGACGTAAAG
The DNA here is from genome assembly GCA_030323885.1 of Branchipolynoe longqiensis. Classification (NCBI taxonomy): domain Eukaryota; kingdom Metazoa; phylum Annelida; class Polychaeta; order Phyllodocida; family Polynoidae; genus Branchipolynoe; species Branchipolynoe longqiensis. The sequence goes on along the minus strand of CM059201.1, from coordinate 55,802,970 downwards.
CACCTACGCCGCCGTACGCTCCCGCAAAAAACCCTAATGTGACAGCCCCTTAATCAAAATCATTCTTGTTCCTCTGCATTCTCTCCTAGAGGGAACTGCCATTAACTGCCTGCTGCATAGTGGAATGGAAGTCACCCCCTACATCGTGCATCAAAATGAGTTAAGCTAAGTTTAATGTGGGGGGGTGATGAAAATGGGAAATATTGCGTCTAGACCAGGATTCAAACCCACACCTCTTACATTCTGGACTAGTGTGCTAGCCATTTCACATCTAGCCATTTCCATCTAGGCTCGCTGAGATCAGCACCATATCCACAGCTACCTATCTATGTGGCTCCTTGCTTGACAGGTCAGTGCAGACTACTACATAAGCAAGTACTAGATGGCTTTCCAGAAAGCAGGTTATCAGTCGCATGGTTCTGCGAAACATGATGGATTCCAGTTATTTCATGACTATCATGTAGGCCTAAGCTTTGCTCTCTGATTTCTCGGTGGCCGTCTTCTGATTACTCGAAGACAGGGTTGCAATGTAAACAGGAACTAAAATGTCTAGTACTCGCTTGTTTCGCTAGCAGGCATCCTTACAAATTAGACTAATTTAGTTGAAGTTCACAACATATTACAAATAAATAAGATCTAAACACAGTCTGACAAACCCTTTGCTTCATATACATCATGGATGGAAATGATTGATTAACTCACTTGGTTTACAGTTGTATATTTGAGACGAACAGGATATGTATATAATGTTCCTCATATTAGAATGCCAATATCCATCATAACAGGATACAGAAATGTTGTCAAAGTCAATCACTGTAATCAGTCCATGTAAAGCACGACGAGTTGGCACTGGAAAAGGAAGTTTGTTAAGCAGTTGTTCATTTCTTCTTCAGTAAAACAAATTCATGATCACCATGATCCTGTAGGAGCAGGTTCACAGGCAAAATGCTGGCTGATGATTTATATGTCCTTACAAAGAACTAACTAAATAAACATGATAACATCTGAGCTGCATGATTAGACCTTAAGGCCTTAGTAGCAACTAATACAATTAACAAGCTCCAACATAAATACGCCAAAGAAACCCAAAAGAATTATAGGTAAATCGGCTGCTAGGAAAAAGAATGGTAAAAGCCAGATTTTGGACTGTTTGCAATCTACAAACTAAAATTATTGCTAATACAAAATTCAAATGATTTGAACCAAATTGGTTAACACACTTATCCCTTGTGGGCAGGGTAAATCAATTCATAACAAAAGGTGAATAAATGCATTTTAATTGTGAAGCATTTCCAAATTAGCACTCTGTTAGCAAAAGAGCAAAGAAGTAGTTCTTTGATTGCAGAGATGTGACACATATAATGTTAATAATATAAAGGGTTTTATTTGTAAACAAACTTCCAAATAAAACAAGCGTGCAATTTTTGACACCATGATCTCCCTAGCATGTATGAAACTATAGCTTACCCTTTCTTTCACAGATGGAGCACTTCTTTTTACCACATTCGTCCATCCCCCACCTATTGGACGGATTCACATAATGCACACATCTGTCAGTCATATTCAACTGAGAATCGGCCCAGTTATTATATCCGTCCAGTCGCTGACCGTCAAGCCAAGTGAGATTCTTCATCCCAATCCAGCAACCCATGCTGTAAGATCAGTGGCAAAATAAGTTAGTTCTGACAGTGGTTTCTTGTTAAAAAGATAGCGTTAACCTCAAGTGTTTGCATTTGTATTTATCATACTTGTGTAGTTTAATGGCTTTGAGTTTCTCTCATTGTCTGAGATAAATATATTTGGTTGATCATTATGATCTATCCGAGTATAATTTAATGTAACTTCTATTTTAAATTACTAACCTTTGAGATATTTGAAGTGGAAAAGTTCAATATTTGGCAAGTGCACCAACATTTTGACGCGATAGTCTTCTGCAGTAACAGGCTCTATTAGATTGCCTCATTATTCGATTCTAAGTGGCAACAAATGCTTAATAAACGCACTAGTACCAAAGGTAGATATCAACTTTAGATAATTGCATCAGTTTTGAAAATTTGATGTATTTATTAGATGAGGCAGCGTTAACAATTCAAGTAATGTTCTCGAGGGTAAGGTGATGTCACTTTTCTTCAATTAGTCCCAGCTCTTGAAGAGGCAATTGAGATGTGGCTTCAAGCGTAAATGCCTAATGCATAAAGACTCCAACTGTACATGACGGAAGCTCCCGATATAGATATTGGGAGCTTATATAGATCCATGTATCCAAAGACCCTATAATACTGTAATGGCCCACGGCCCTCCGACTCTCTCACTCACACGGAAGAACACCAAGATTCAATCAAGTGTACGCTTCACCCTTGGTTTATTGAACCATCTGCTCTTCACGGCGTCAGTAGTTGTCTGACCCGCCCCCTGACTCGCCAGATCCCACATCGACTCTATAGGTGTGTGTGGGGGGGTGGGTCAACCACACGCAGTAGAGGTCAGCCCAGCTAGGGTCTGACCGGTGGTGACCCGTGCCGCCACCTAGCGCAGTGTAATGGTACTGCGCTGATGGCGTCGTAGTCTCCGCTGCTACCGCGTGATAGTAGAGCTCATGTTCAGACTACTACAATACTAAGATGGCTCACTCAGCCTGTACTGTGTAATCAAAATGACCAAACCCACCACTTGGTGCGATGGCTGTTCTCTTGGTTAAACAGGTGCTACATTATATGTATAAATGTATATATGAATGTGAAAGATGTGTGATGATGGTGATGCTGATGATGATGCTGATGATGATAGGTATTTGTTCATAGCAATTTCATATTGATGTGTATTCATACTTACCTATCTCATGTATAATATAATTGTATGTTTTTACATGTGGAACACCAACCAGCAGCCGGTTGATCAAACCCACCACAAGGTGGCACTGCGAAATTGACATTACCATTGGAGAGATAGCGAGTGAGCCGTCTTAGTATTATAGGGTCTTTGATGTATCCTTGAATCTAATGATGGCTAAGCCCTGTTTCAATTACTTGCATTCATAAAGCCCCAGTCACACGACAACTTGTGATCACTTGCGACCACTTTATAATCACTTTGGTTCAAAGAAGCCACCGCCACAGCCACCCTTCTTGCAACCAAAGCAATGGTCGCCGACCTCAGGGTGACCATTTTGGTAGCTACGTTTTTAGTGCTCTAGCTGCAACCTCCTTGCGACCCGTTTAGTCGAAAGGAGGTTGGTGATCAGTGAGGACCACATTGCGATCACTTGCAAGGATTTTGCAACTTCTTTGTGACTACTCCTTTTTTTGTGGATGGAAAACAGTCGCCAGCAGTAGTGGGACTGGGAACATTGTGGTGTTCTCTGTGGCAGAGTGGTTAGAGTGTCTGACTTTTTTCTAGGACGGACACCTAATCTGAAGGTTGGTGGTTTGATTCCCTGTGCCCCCCCCCACCCACCTCTGACAATTTGGATTTCCACCGCTGTGTATAACTTAGAGCGTCATCAAAGGCCGGTTGCTCTCATACCATGTCTATGTGGTGTGGGAGGTTAAAAATCCCTTGGGTCAGTAAAAGTGTAGGCTCGACCTTTCTATCGACAAACTGTCTAATGGTGAAAACAAGTCTATTCAGACTTATCCATGATGGGCAGTATAAATCTTCAAGAAAAAATAAGTGAACTGCACATGTAGTGTTATGCACATACTCCCTAAAATAGTACACACATCAATGTTTCAATTCCAAACTGACTAATTTGCAGTGTAAGTCATACAATGGCTTCCCAAAGTAAGACCCACTAACACGGTTGTTCAGAGTTCCAGTGATCCCTCAGGAAGGACTGATGCTGTGCCTCTCCAAATACACATGGTGATATTATATCTAATTCACAACACAACAATCAGATCACAGTGGACCAAAGATTTATTAAGTTGAAAAAACTTACAAATTGTGATTGTCACATGAGAAATAAATTACAAGTCTATAAATATGATCTTGTATATAACCATCATTCAATACATGCTATAGATAGTAATAATTTGTTGCTAAATAATTATTCAATTAAAGTAATTTGAGAGAATGCTGATGAATATGTTTGTTTTCCATAATTCATCGAAATACTATGTATGTTAAGACTGGTAGAAAGACAAAGAGGACTGATGGGGAATAAATGTATATTAGTTACTAAATATCTCTTAATTAAAAATAATTATTTAAATTTTTCAGCGTGAAGCTGTTTAATGAAATTAACCAATGAACCCACTCGACACTCGACTGTGATCATTTGAAAAATAGAAGTAGGGAGGGTGGGTAGCAAATATCCGCAATGTCCTCACTGTTTGAAAATCAGACTCAAACTGATGGCCTACCATTGTGCTGGGTTCAAACCATTAACTACATAACTACGGTAACCAAGTTTTGAACTCAGATCAGCTACTTTAGGTACACTACTACGTTTACTATATAACATGGTTACATTGTGACATCAGGGCCTATATGCATGGGTGGCTTTTGGTGTTACAGCCTGATACCGTTTAGCTATCACCAACGTCGGGAAGTGTGTCAAGCGGTATGCAGGAGCGCGTAACACTTACATTATAGCTAAACGTGAAGTTATTCATAGATTTGGGAAATCCCTCGATTCGACAATATGAATAACGCCGCCAATGCGGTGGTGGGGTTAATATCGGTTCGAATTTAGGGTTAATTTGATTAAATTTCACTTATGGCATATGTAATTCTGTTAAATATGACAGCATTTAATAGATTTGGGCCTAATATATTGCCGGCGATACGGCGGCGATGGCGGCGGCCATGTTTAGTTGATGTTGGACAGTATGGATATCGACGTCGATGCAGCGGTGGCGATTTGTTTACTTTACATTCGTCGATTCGAAAATATTAATATCGCCACCGTTGCAGCGGCAGCGTTAATCTCGCTTCGATTTTAGGGTTAATTTAATCAAATTTCACTATTTGACTATGTAACTCTGTTAAATATGACAGCATTGAATAGATTTGGCCCTAATCGGTACCTAACACCTCCTGTAAACCAGATATGGAACAGGTTTACCGTAACCTAGTTTAAGCTTGTGGTGTTAGGCCTAACACTGCTCCATGCATACCGACTTTTCGGTGCTAAACCAGAAATCCCGTCTAACCGCGTTTTGGCTCGCTAACACTGCTTCATGCATATGGCCCTGGCAGTTGTTGCGAATTGAATTACAAGTTCATATTACAGAGTAACGTTCACAATTTCAATTTTTTGCTGGGACAATTCCACTTCAATCTCCATTATAACTACATATATGGCAATAATCCTACCATGTCTACTAATCAAGAGGCAAATGATAATTGAGGCAAAATAACATTTTAATGTTGGGCCAATTGTGAAGAATTGGACTGAGCGTGGTCCCTGACCACCAACTTCTGGGGCCATATGCATGAGTCAGTGTTAGCGGCATTTGGTGTTACAGCCTGACACCGTTTAGCTATCACCAAGGTCGGGAACTGTGTCAAGCGGTATGCAGGAGCGCGTAACACTTTCATTATAGCTAAACGTGAATTTATTTATAGATTTGGGAAATCCCTCTGCGTCTGTAGCCATATATTAATTAGGCTCAAATCTATTAAATGATATCATATTTAACAGAATTACATACGTAATAAGTCAAATTTCATGAAATTAACCCTAAATTTGAAGCAATATTAATGCTGCCGCCGCGTTGTCGGTGATATTAATATTTTCGAATCGACGAATGTAAACTAAACAAATGGCTGCCGCCGCTGCATCGACGTCGCTTTCCATACTGGCGGCGGCGGCAGCGTTAATCTCGCTTCGATCTTAGGGTTAATTTAATAAAATGTCACTATTTGACTATGTAACTCTGTTAAATATGACAGCATTGAATAGATTTGATACCTAACACCGCCTATAAACCAGCTATTTTTCTGGTTTAGCTTAACCTAGTTTAAGCTTCTGGTGGTAGCCCTATCACTGACTCGTGCATGCCACTTTTCGCCGCTAAACGGGGAATTCCCGCCAAACACCGTTTTGGCTCGCTAACACCGCATCATGCATTTGGCCCCAGGTGTATATACTGAAGCTGGTTTGTAGCAACGTCAGGCCTTTCTCAGGCCCTAGCGACAATTGCAATACCCCTTTTAATGGGCAGCATTGTTTGAAGTCCAGTCGCTGAATAACAGAGGGCATCTATGAGTGGATATTATATTTGAAACAAATATTGGTAGGGCCTACTGTTCAAAATTTCAATGAATGGAAAAAAGATGAAGATGAAGAATGAAATTGGGAATGCAACTAAAAAAGAAGGTAATCTGTGAACCATTCACATAGATCAAAAACATATATCCAGTTATGACTGTCACCATGTTCTATATTGATATAGGAAAGCTACATCACACATTTCCACATACTAACTTCTTCACTCACCTGAATGGTAGCACAAAGTTATTTGTAATTTTATTGTCGATTTTTGCCAATTTGCCGTGCGATGTTCTACATTTGCTTCGTGCATCATTCCATGATAAGTGAGCTTCTTTCATCGAATAGCAGAACTCACTTGCTAAATGTATGATTAATGAGAAATTAATACATGCTTATTCATAATACTTATGACTGAACTCAATTGGTTTCAATGTAGCAAGAAGGAACCAATCTGGAGAAAGAGTGCCACTCCGCAAGTGACTCAAGTGGAAGGTGGGTGGGACCTAGATAAAGGATTCACCAGGTACTCACAGTACACGGGTGAATACCAACCCTATATAAAACCGGTTGAAAAAGCGGGTTAATGAAATGAGAGCCTAATTTCACAATCTAAGCAGCAACATTTATTCTTTGTAGATGTCTTCATATTTACCCGCTACCTTTGAGTTGAAAAATATAATAATATAGCTAGTTTAAAACGATTTAAAATTGAAATCGATGGCATACATATTGGATTTGTGCATTCTCTTCCATTTCACCAAATCTGTGCCAATATATGTAGCCATATTTGATCATGGAACCACAGTTTCTACTTCAAGTTCCATACTAAAGCTATTTGCGCCCATATTTACATTACATTGTCATTCACCCGTGTACTACAAGTACTGGGTCAATCTTTTATCTAGGTGGGACCCAGTCAGTTAAGTAGAGAGAATAACATCTGAAAAATACTTAATATGAAGACTTCAGGCACAAAAATGACAAATCCATTTTATTTGTTTTCTGATAAATAGAAATAATTGTTGTTCCGCTTTCCAGTTACAGTCTATCAATTTCATACCATGTACTGCTTCATATAAGGGATGTGTTAAAGTTGCCGGGTATACCGCACCCAGATACAAACGAATCCAGCATCAAAAGCTCTCCAAACATACCTTTGCTTAGTTTGTTCAGTTCATGCCACTGAACATGTGGGATGAGAGTTGAGGTCTGTGATGTATGAATGACATCATAGGTGGGATTCCCCCATCACATGACCGAGAGGGGTTCCCAACACACAGGGGAAGCCATGGCAACCACCAAGATGGCAGCCACAGAAAGCTCTCAATTCAACTTTTAAAGTCTATTAATCTGCATGATTTAATCAATTATTCATACAAAAAGTACCTGGTTATGAGAAATAAATATTTGAACTTTATATTTAGTATTTTATATTGCAAATTCTACCATTTTTCTCTATATGGTTGCTAAAAGCCTTGTCAGTTCTGCTGGACTAACTACAACACAACAGAAGCAACCAATGTCAGCTCTCCCCCCCCCACCCCCCCACATATGTAGTTGCATAAACTGAAAACTGACAAAGGTATGCTTGGAGAGCATTTGTGGGAGTACGGGTCATGTCTCAGTGACCTACAACTGGTCCCTTTAATTAATAGAAATGTAGTGGTCTGCACTGACCTCTCAGGCAAGTAACCACATAGACAGGTAGGCGTGGGGAGTGTATTGATATCAGGGAGCCTAGGTGGTGTAATGGTTAGCACACTGGCCCGGAATGCAAAGAGATGCGGGTTCGAGTCCCGCTCTAGGCACGGTATTTCCCATTTTCATCACCCCCACGACACTGGTTGCCGTGATCAGGATCCTGTACAAGCTTTGCGCTGTATGGTTGTTGAACCTACCCTGTGTATGTATGTGTTAGTGCATTGCCTGTATGTATGTAATTGTAAGCATTACAAGACTTACAATTCCAGGGGGACGAGTGTAGTGGTCTGCACTGACCTCTCAGGCAAGTAACCACATAGACAGGTAGGCGTGGGGAGTGTGTTGATATCAGGGAGCCTAGGTGGTGTAATGGTTAGCACACTGGCCCGGAATGCAAAGAGATGTGGGTTCGAGTCCCACTCTAGGCACAATATTTCCCATTTTCATCACCCCCACGACAGAAACAAAGAAATTTGACTATCGGAATGATTGCAGCGTCATGTCAAGAATGGTAGTCATGGTTTCATTTCAGGCTGAATTGTGCTTCTCGGTATTTGCCCCCCTTCCTTCACTAACCCAGCTTTCTGACACCATTTCTTATGGCTTGTTGAGCAGTCCTGTCACAGAGACAGTACTGCAAGAGTAATTAGTTCCGGCCTGGCTCACTATTTGATTAGGCTTGGTGAAGTTAGTTCAACTTCTCCATTCAGGTGGCATCAATCACCAGCAACAATGGCCACCCCACTCCTACCTCTAGAGGGAAGTTCTTAGGATAATGGAGGACAGCTATGGCCACGCCACTCCTACCGCTAGAGGGAAGTTCTTGGGATAATGGAGGACAGCTATGGCCATGCCACTCCTACCGCTAGAGGGAAGTTCTTGGGATAATGGAGGACAGCTATGGCCACACCACTCCTACCGCTAGAGGGAAGTTCTTGGGATAATGGAGGACAGCTATGGCCATGCCACTCCTACCGCTAAAGGGAAGTTCTTGGGATAATGGAGGACAGCTATGGCCACACCACTCCTACCGCTAGAGGGAAGTTCTTGGGATAATGGAGGACAGCTATGGCCATGCCACTCCTACCACTAGAGGGAAGTTCTTGGGATAATGGAGGACAGCTATGGCCACGCCACTCCTACCGCTAGAGGGAAGTTCTTGGGATAATGGAGGACAGCTATGGCCACGCCACTCCTACCGCTAGAGGGAAGTTCTTGGGATAATGGAGGACACCTATGGCCACCCCACTCCTACAGCTAGAGGGAAGTTCTTGGGATAATGGAGGACAGCTATGGCAATGCCACTCCTACCGCTAGAGGGAAGTTCTTGGGATAATGGAGGACAGCTATGGCCATGCCACTCCTACCGCTAAAGGGAAGTTCTTGGGATAATGGAGGACAGCTATGGCCATGCCACTCCTACCGCTAGAGGGAAGTTCTTGGGATAATGGAGGACAGCTATGGCCACACCACTCCTACCGCTAGAGGGAAGTTCTTGGGATAATGGAGGACAGCTATGGCCACCCCACTCCTACCGCTAGAGGGAAGTTCTTGGGATAATGGAGGACAGCTATGGCCATGCCACTCCTACCGCTAGAGGGAAGTTCTTGGGATAATGGAGGACAGCTATGGCCACGCCACTCCTACCACTAGAGGGAAGTTCTTGTGATAATGGAGGACAGCTATGGCCACGCCACTCCTACCGCTAGAGGGAAGTTCTTGGGATAATGGAGGACAGCTATGGCCACCCCACTCCTACTGTTAGAGGGAAGTTCTTGGGATAATGGAGGACATCTATGGCCACCCCACTCCTACCGCTAGAGGGAAGTTCTTGGGATAATGGAGGACAGCTATTGCCACCCCAGTCCTACCGCTAGAGGGAAGTTATTGGGATAATGGAGGACAGCTAAGTCCATGAGAAACATTGCTTCTTCTGGTATACTCAAGTTTTGGACTATTTTCAGCGCTACATTAGGATGTGGTCTACCGCTACTTCAACTCTACCCCTAACCCTAAAAAGTTAGTTAAGTGGGAATCACATAAGACCTGTATATTTAAATAACTCTTTAGGGTTTGGCATAGTGTTAGGTTTAAGGGTAATGTCCCAGTAGACCACACGCTAAGGTAGTACCCTACTTTCTGAGTATCTTCCATCCCCAAAAACACAAGTAAATACAGATAAATTCCAGAACAGTCCTAACCTGAACACTACACCATGTGAACATGAAGAACATATATAACCTTACCGTTAACAAATGCAAGCCAAAGACTAGATGCTATTATGATTGTTTGGAAATCACAGATATTTACTCAGATCTACCTAGTAGTTCCACTACAAATAGGGTACAGAACTGGTTAGCTCCCAGTTTTGGTGGATTTTGGTTTTGGTTGTCACGACAGTATTAACATACTGGTACTGGGCTATCGTCAGTATTGGTAAGGTCAATTGTGAGGTCAATTGTTATTGTACCTGGCTTGTAGATATATCTGAATAAATATGCCTAGCTCATCTCTTGCAAAAACAAACAACACATATATCATGACTTTTCTGTCATCCCTGCAAACAATTGTGATGTTTCAAAATGGCAAGTGTTAGATATCTTAGTCAGTGTTCAGTAAGAAAAATAACAACTAGGACACAGGAATGCATCAGGTTAAGTAGGGCTGCTACATAGGTTCGAACCCCAGCTGAGTCAAACCAATGACTTACAGAATCTATGCTTGCAACGTAAAAGGTGCCAGTAGCCCAATCTCCTATTGGGGTCAGCACTAGGTAAATAAAGTCACACGCTCATGAGTCAATACCCGATGTCGCAGTTTCCGGTGTCCGCCAGTTTCCGCAGTACGCTTACACTCAAATGCATTGTCAATGGCCGTGAGCAATCTTCATACAGAAAAAGTGAAATATCTCTAAAACCACACCACACCCCCTAGAAACAAATCGCTTGGTACACAAATATAGAAAACATCTTTACCAAAAACATTATATTAAATGTATAAGGTTAGGGTTCTTGATTTCTATTAATTTTGAATAAAACTAATGTTTTGCACTGCGCGTACCGTCAAACTCAAGGCATTGTCGATGGTCGTGAGCAATCTACATACAGAAAATACAGGAAAAGTGAAATATCTCTAAAACCACACCACCTAGAAACAAATCGCTTGGTACACATATAGAAAACATCTTTACCAAAAACATTATATTAAATTTATAAGGTTAGTGATGATGGTGTTAGATTTTGACGCATGCGCATGAAACTGACAGTCAGCTGAAAATGGCAGTCAGCTGAAACTGCGACACCGGTATGGTATGTCTTTTGATATTGTGAAGTCGTCCAGCCCCCCACAAAACAACTAGGATAATGTAGAGATATACGTACCACAACTGTGTAAGTTGTAGTACCAAATGGCTATGCTTATTATGGTAATTGCAGAGACCATGACTTGTTGATCATTCAGCTGACCCTGAACATATACGGAAGAGTGTGTCTAGTTCGCTACACTTGGGCCATATGCACATCTGCACAAAGAACGCGCCTGGGCATACTGACCCTGATATTTGGTTGTGAAAGTGCTTTGTAAGATGGATGATCAATAATTGGCTAGTTTGTCATGCTGTTATGGTTCACTAACATAGTCTATTTGACTTTTCCTTTATATGCAGCATTCATGAGACACTACATAGGAATCAATATATTTTAGCGAGGTGGCTATTGGTAAAGGCCCTGTCACACTATGACGTATGGCGCCGACGTGTGCGTAACGTGTTGAAATAAATTTAAAACTTTTTGAGCTGCGAGGGATAAAAATGGGCATACACACAACATACACACAACATACACACAACGTACGTAGCGTATGCAGAACGTATCTCTGACCTATTGAGAGCGTTCATGTGCCTCACAAAATGTTCGCAAAACGTTTGCCACATTGGACTCACGCAAGCACGACATCAGCGCGACGGTGGGACGATGTCGACTCACGTCGGGAAAAACGGTTGAGTCGGACGTGGCCTCGGTAGGACGGGCGTGATCATGCCTGCGACACTAGCCTCTCGGCCACGCTAGGACCGGCGTGATCATGCCTGCTCGACGCTAAGCCGCCACAACAGTCATGCTAGACTGATGTCGCGCGCGCTGGTGTTTTGCTAGCCTCACGTTGACCCAATTAATAATTCCTTTGTCCTCTCTCATTGGCACGATGCTAGACCGACGTAACGCTCACGTTGTCAACGCGGCACTGACGTCCAACTTAAGCATTTCTAAGTCCACCAATGAACAGTAAGCATTCTTGTGTCACCATGGCTACTTTGATCTACCACCACTACCATGCATTGTGGCTCTTGGCCTGCACCTGCCTTGCTGTGTGTGTGTGTGGTGATCCATGACTAACAGTTGGGGGGGGGGGGGGGAGGGGATAGTGAGTATAGCTCTTGAGCCCCTTCCACACTAACAATAGTGCCCCCTCTCACAATCTCTATTTAATACAAAATGACTATGAACCACAAGTAAAGAGTCACCAGCAACTACATAAATACATTCATGCACCTGGCCCTATACATCATTTACCTTTATAGACCATTTGTAATCCTTTATAGACCAGTTCACATTCCCCACCAATGCGTTTTATCAGAATATTTTACAGTTACGTACATTACTCCATCGCTAGAAGTATGGCATATACGTTAAGTACACTGGAGATATGGCAGGCATACGTTCAAAGTATGTTTGGAGTATGTTAGGCATCCGTTGGCAGTATGCGGACTGTACGTTCCCAACAGGCTGAACGTATGGTTAACGTGCAGCAACATATTCCAACATATCTATAATGTACTCCAAACATACATCAATTTATCCTGAACATACATGCAGCGTACGTTCAACATACGAGGCACCCATCGACATACGTTGACAATTTTGAACATCCACAACAATTTTTTAGCGGCTCGACGCACGCCGACGTAAGACGACCTATGACGCCGTATCCCGAGCGTGTACTTAACATATGACGCCGTATGCCAACGTGTTGGTCGAAAATCGCATACGTTGGCACATGCCGACATATGTGATTTTCGACCAACACGTCAGCATACGTCATCATCCGTTACATATACGTTGGGCGTATGTCGGGTATTTTCCAGGTACGTCATTATACGTCGTCTTAAGTCGCTGTGTGTCAAGGCTCCGAAAAGATTTTGTGCATGCTCTCAATTTCCAATGTGTGTCGACATGTGGCTCGTACGTTGAACGTCCACCAAGTGTACGTTTGGGATATATCAGCATACGTTGGGAGTACATCAGGGATACGTTGGTATATGTTGCTGCACGGTAGCCCTCCGTTCAGCCGGTGGGAACATGCAGTCCGCGTACAGTCCGCCTACAGTCCGCGTACTGCCAATGGATGCATTACATACTCCTAGCATACTTCAAACCTATGCCTGACGTATCTCCAGCATATTTAATGTCTATGCCATACTTCTAGCGATGTTGGTCAGCATTCCCTGAGCGTATGCAAGCATTATGCGAACATTTTGCGAGGCACATGAACGCTCTCATATGCTAGCAATAGGTCAGAGATACGTTCTGAATACGTTACATATGTTGTGTGTACGTTGTGTGTATGTTTTGTATATGCCCATTTTTATCCCCCGCCGCTGAAAAGTTTGCCGAATGCCGATGCACTGGCAAATTTTCTAATGGCCCGGTCACATTATGACGCTTCTCGCCAACCCGCGTTGACGTGTGTGATATTTTGGCGCAACGTCGGGATACGTCAGAAAGTGCTATGCGCATGTTAGGCGTGCGTTAGGCATGCGTTGGTATTCATTGATCTACGGCGACGGTCGGCGATGGTCGGGTACATTCGTCAGGGAATCGGCGAAGTTTTACGCGTGCACAAAACTTTCGACGCGTGACAATGCACGGGTGCCATCATTATGGCGACGTTAGGGGCCCGTCAAGATACGTTACGCTGGAATAACGTTATGCGAACAATAGGCACACGCCGCGCGTGCATGAGGGTCATTCCAACACGTTGCGCCAAACTGTTGCGTTGTTGTTTTACGTCCTAGCGACATCTAAGGTCATATCAGGATGGCGCGCCAAACTTTTTTTCTTTTTTTTCTCACACGTCGATATACGTTACCACAACATCGGCCGCACACTACCAACACGTTGCGCTGCCGTCAAACTTTTTCACACCGCGCCGAAAAGTTTGACGTTTTATCAACTTTTTTGCGCATTGTCGGCGCGCCGGCGAGAAGTGTCGTAATGTTACAGGGGTATAACGTTGAGCATGCGCTGATGCCATACGTCGTAGTGTGACAGGGCCTTACTGGTAAAGGCCCTGCACACTACAATGTCTAACCTTAGCGTATGCCGACGTATGCACATTTTTGCCAACACGTCGGTTTACGTCGGCGTACCTTATGGGTACGTTCGGCATACGTCGTCATACGTCATCATACACTGTCATACGGTGTCTTACGCCAATGCACGCTACGGTGTCTTACGGCAATGCATGCTAGGGGTCCAACAAATTGTTGTGCGTGTGAACGCGTGACAAAATGTTTTGAATATGGTAGGCATATGATATGTATAGGCCTACGTTAGACATAGGCCTATGTCGTAACACACCAGATGAGCGTTAGACACATGTCAATATGCGTTATTCGAATGTCGACCCTGTGGGCATGTAGGCCTACAGTCTGCATATTGCCCACGTATCGACGACGTGAGTCAAAGTGTGAATAACGATTGTCTAGCATGTGTCTAATGTGCATCTGACATTGCTCCAAAGTGCCCTGATGTTTATAACGTGTTCAGCATTATTCTGGCGATCGACTAACGCTTACAACATTCACTGGTATTTGTGAAAGTACGACGTCTGAAAACTTTGACTTCTGGATCCTGAATGACTTTATTCCCCTCCAGGGCTCAAACCATAGCCGGCCAAATTTGTCCATGACGTCATCTCATTTGCATATATTACAGACGTGACTAGACGTCTAGCCGTCTAGATGTCTAGACGTCTCTTACGCATATATCACATCCCCCCTTAAAGTATTTCTGAGACATGAAATGTTTCAAAATCCTCATAAAACATACCAGGTTCACTCGTTCATCATACAGTAATACAATAAAATATACAAACACTTAACTTAAACCACAGGTTTAGCGAGTGTCCGAGCATACTATGGCACTGAAGTCCTTTGAAATGTCTGGCTGCTTAGCCTCCACAAAACAATTACCATCACTAATAACTAGTCCATAGGAATATTATGATGGAATTATATAGCAATATCAGTGGCATGGCATCCGATGCTTACATCTCGGTGCTCCGTGTTCACTGCTCGCTGCCTCACCTGTTGCTTAGCTGGCCTGACGTTCTGCGCATCTTCATCCTGGCCCTTTTCATTAGAGCCGTTTGTCTCTGTCGACGATCTGTGCATCCATGCTTCTTGGCATCCGTGCAGTCATGTCTGTGCCTCTAGGCATCCGTGCATCCGTGTGCCATCTTTCCAGGCATCTGTGCATTTGTGGGCCACCACTTCGGGCCCTGTCCTCCAATCTGTCCATTCAGATATGACGTTATGCTTGCTTGTCTGTGGTAGAGCAAACTCACAGTAACTTGTTAATGCTGCTTCATTTGGTTACCAGGGAGTTGCTGCCTGGTGAACCACAGCTATACGACACTGTCTTTGTTGGTAGCCTGAAGCAATGGGCCTAAAAGCACCATTGCCTCCACATCTGACACCATGTGGAAGTACAGCATCTGAACACTTTGACTTCTGGATACTGAATGGCTTTATTCCCCTCCAGGGCTCAAACGATAGCCGGCCAAACTTTTCCATGACGTCATCTCATTTGCATATATTACAGACGTGACTAGACATCTAGCCATCTAGACGTCTAGAAGTCTCTTACGCATATATCACAGTATTCAGCGAGTGTTCGTGAGCGTGTTTGCTTCCGGGAATATATAAAGGGATCAGAGGTCAGCTTCCAGCTGAACAGCGCAGCTCCTCAGAGAGGATGGATGTCCCTGAGAGTCTCCTGCATGAATACCAAGTAGCTGTTCTCCAACATCAGCATGCTCTTAATCAATTAATCAACTGATCTGATGCTGTCGATGCGTGACAGCATGCGCAACCGAACACATGCATCCTTGCCGAGGATGGGACATCCACTGTCGATCACCTGTGATCCCGTACCTGAAGTGTAGTTTCGCCTTTCGGGTTGATTTTCTCTCCTGAGTATGTGACCAAGCAACATCTGGGTTTGGTCAACTCAGCCTTGTTGATTTTCTTGAACACGTCCATAGGGATGATGTTCACCTCGGAACCAGTGTCTAACTTAAAGTTGACATCCGTTGTCCCGATTGGAATGTCGGCGAACCACAAGTCAGCTGATTTGTTGTCATCGGTTGATATTGCTCCGATGAACATGTCCTCCTCCGGCTGCTCGGCCTGCCACTCCTCCGTGCCGTCATCGTCATCGACCATAATTACGTTTACGTCCGTCATCTTGCGATGGCACACTCTCGCAAAGTGGCCGATTTTCTTGCATCTGGAACATGCTTTGCCTTTGGTGGGACACGCATCATGGTCATGCCTGTGGGAGTATCCACATCAACCACACACCATATGTGTGCCTGTGTTTTTGTTTTGTTGCTCACGTCCCCATCTGGCAGGTGGCCGCTGCTGTTGTTGTCCCATCACCCGTGGCGCCTGTCGTGTCGTTTCGTAGCGTTGTATGCCATCCACTCCGTATCCAGAGCTACTGGGGCCAGCTAGTTGTTTCACCCGATGTTTGCTCATCCTGCACATCTCCACGACCAGCTGGAGTGACAGCAGACAGTCCCTGAGGGTATTGCATATAATACCATTTACCAACCTGTCGCACATGAGTGATTCCTCTAAATTACCATACTGGTAATGTCCAATGTTATTTCGTACCTCCCAGATGTATGCATCCATGTTCTCCTGTCCCTGATTGTACATATTGAATATGTACCTTGTCACCGTAATTTCGTTCTCCATTCGCAATATACGCAGAAAGCTTCCCTCAGCAGATCAACTTTGTCCCCCTCTCCCGCAGCAAAACTCATGGACTAGTGGAGTTTCTGTGCCTCCACACCGGCCACATGGAGAAACACACAGCATTGTACTTTCTCGCTCCGTCTAAGAACTCCTGCTGCCGTGACGTAAATGCCGTAAGCATGTATCCAGGCCTTCCAGTTGGCAACTAGATTTTGATGTAGAGTTAGTGGTCTGGGTGGTTTTAACCCAGAGAGAGCCATATCTGATCAGAAGGTCCTCTTCTGACAACATGTAATGATGTGATTAAGAACCTACTACAAACATTGACATCCAGTTGCTTAATGACTTTATTATGGTGCCTCCCACTCTGCGCTGGTTGCCCGTTCGCTGGTCCCAGCCCGCGGTCTCCTGGCGTGTCGTGTCTTAGTACATACATAACACTGACAGGTCTGGGTGTGATTGCACTCAGGGCCTAGCTTGGGTAAGGGTCACCACACTCAAAAGTCAAGGTTGGTGGTGGCCAAGGGGCCAGACAGCTACTGGTGGTGGGCAGACCACTGGTGTCCATGGAGACCAGGAATGCTGGATTCCTATTGGTGAGACCAGGAATGCTAGATTCCTATTGGTGGAAAAAGGTGGTTGGTATCCTACCAATAACCCATGTAACTATATAAGAATAAATGAGAGGGCTGGACTCTCTGTCTTACACTTTACTCTCTTACTTTCTCTTTGTCTGTATTGTTTTTCCTCACATCCTACGTACACAGCCACAGATCCGAGCATAGACTCTACAAAACTGGTGACCACGATGACTATTAACACACAGTGTTATATTGATGGTAGAGTTTGCTGGTACTGGTGCTTGGGTGGTGCGCTCTGTAGGTAGTGATTTTTCTTCTCCTTTCTTTGACTCTGTGAGGGTTTGAAACTTGTCGACGACTTTTCCGACAATGTCATTATTTTGTAAGGTCTGCTAGACTTTATTAGACGATATTCCTGTAACATGGCATCATAGAAGCCTCGCATCGGCAACAACATATTTGTTCATATTGAACTACTTTAGGCTTTTCTTTAACCTTACCAGAGAGGGGGAGAGCTTAGTGATACACTACAATGTCTTTAGTATTTCTTCTTCTTTACAGACAATTCTATACTTGGATTCAATTCTGCAAATATTTTCTACCACCACATACAACAGCAGCTTGAAGATGCCATGCACATGCTCAATGGAGGATTCTTTGCGTGGGAAGTTCCACCACAGGTTCAAAGGTGAGTGTACACTAGGTAATTATTCAGCTGAAATGGAGCAGACAGGGAGAAGCATGAGCTATGTTTATGGCGGAAAGGTTAGATACTCTTAAGGAGGAGCAGGAGGGGCGATTGGCAGAAATGAGAGATAGGACAGAAATGCGGAAGGATAGAGAAGAGTGCAGGAAGGCATGGGAATTGTTGCAGGTGGAACATAGGCAG
The DNA here is from genome assembly GCA_030323885.1 of Branchipolynoe longqiensis. Classification (NCBI taxonomy): domain Eukaryota; kingdom Metazoa; phylum Annelida; class Polychaeta; order Phyllodocida; family Polynoidae; genus Branchipolynoe; species Branchipolynoe longqiensis. The sequence goes on along the minus strand of CM059201.1, from coordinate 55,784,542 downwards.
AGAGAGATACAGTGGCAATCTTTAAAGGCATACGGCAAGTGCCCTTGTTGGATGGGTCAGATAGAGGAGCATTGCGTAATTGGATTGATTTGATTGAACGACTAGGGACTCTTGTTGATGTTTCAGACCTGGACATTATTTGTTTTCCCTTGTCCAATGCAACGGGAATGCTGCATGAGGTTCTTTTCACTGCTTTTCAACATAAAAACGCTAGGTTCAGGAGGGAAATTAAGGAAGTGATACCATCACCTCTTTTGATTGCAGATGAACCTAGTCATCTGAAAGGAATAGTGTTGGAGATGAAACAAGAGGAGGGGGAGAAAGGAGCTGCTTAATGTCAGTGTTTTAAAACGGCAGCAGCAAAAGGCTGGGACATTCCAAATGCAGTTTTCGGCCGTGACATGTTTGAAATACTCCTTTCGAGATTTCTCGACTCTTTATTGGATGATAATAAATACCATGTGGTATGTGGAAACTAATCATACTAAACTCTTGAAGAAGCCTTTGAAATATCTATTCTCAGTGACAGCAATCAGACAGCAGAGACGTGCTAAAGCATGTGGCGGTAATTCAGCTATTTGTGAGCAAATGGATAGTCTGAATGGTACTTCTTTAGATTTGTCCAAATCTGTTCCTTCTTGTAAAGGTTCTAAATCCTCTGGCTCAGATATTCAGGTGATGAAGTGACTGCAAGGTGAAATGAAGTCTCTTAGGAAGTTCCATATGCGTGTTAATAGCCAGACGGGATGGCCGAATGAGTTAGAGCGTCCGTCTCCCTTGCTGGTAGATCGTGGGGTCGTGGGTTCGAATCCTGGTCGAGTCAAACCAATGACTTAAAAATTGATACTTGTCGCTTCCTAGCCAGGCGCTCGGCATTACTAGGATAGGGCAAGGAGCAGTGGAATGAGGAAGACCAGTCGTCTGCGACTGAAATTTCCCCGGCTTAAACAACTAATGTACAAAAAAAACAAAAAAAAACAAAAAAAAAGAAAGAAAAGTAACTTGTCGTTCGGCAGTGGAGTTTCTGGCCATTCAGCAATTAACGCCGTGAACGTTGCGACACCTTCTCCTGTCCATTCTTACAACCGGGACATATGTGGTGGATTGCCGCATGTAAACCTAGAGCATTCGGTCCGGGTAGGGAATGCCAGTTTAATTGGTCATGCTTCAGTCTCACAGCACACGGTGGGTCATGCACTGTCAATGCAACAACAGGGGGGGGGCAATGGAAATCTTGCACCGGTTGCGCAGACGCAGACACTACCATTTGGTATGCCTAAAGCATATCCGCAGGTGCAGAAAAGCAAAGTCTTTAGGCAAAGAAAGCATAGCTCAGCGCCTAAGTGGACTATCTCTTGTTATTTATGTAAAGAAGCACACATGATGCACGATTGTCCATATAAAGTGAAATGACTTTCGGGTAACATTAATATGAGTGGTACTACACCATCGGGAAACTAGAAAGCGCACTTGATGCACATCCTTCCATTAAAATTGAATTTGATGGGTTTAATTTATCTGGTCTTGTAGACTGAGGTGCGGCTTAGAGTTTGATACATTTGCCTCTTTTCCAATCTTTTGGTTGACATCGGTGTATTCCATGGCCAATTGTATCCGGGTAGTAGATTGAGATCTCTGTCAGGACATCTAATTCCTCCTGTAGGTATAGCGTATATTTCTCTTTATGATACGTTATCTCCTTTCTTTGTAGTAGATTCACTGAGATTTGATATGCTCATAGGTACAGATGTAATGGAAATTTGTGCAGCTGAAATTAGGTATAAGGACAAATTTGTTTCCTTGTGTGATATTCTACATCCGTGGATAGGTTTAGAGACTATGAATAGAGGAATTGCAGGTATACTTCTAGAATTAGACTATTGGAAGATACAATTTCCTTCTTTGTTTCCTGAGTCTGATGATAAACTCAGAGCTACTAAGATAGTAGAGATGCACAGTGATACGAGTAATGCATATCCTCTGAATCAGAGACCTTATAGGATGCCTTTGAGTAAACAACATCTTTTGGAAAAAGAGCTAAATATAATGCTTGAAGATGATATTATATTTATAGAGGCAAGTTGTAGTCCTTGGGCTTCACCAGTCACTATAATGCCAAAAAAGGATGGTACCATTTGTCTTTGTGGAGACTATCGTAAGCTAAATGCAGTGACAACTAAAGATGCTTATCCTCTGCCCAGGATACAGGATATTTTTTTATCAACTTCATGGAGCTAAAATTGTTACTACAATAGACCTAAAATCTGGTTATTGGCAGGGAAAGGTAAATGAGGAGAGTAGACCTAAAACAGCTATTAACACGCATATGGAACTTTTTCAATCTAAACGCATGCAGTTTGGATTAACCAATGCCCCAGCTGTTTTCTAAAAGATGATGAATGTTATATTTTCATAGTTTTTGGAAAAATGTTGTTTGATTTATTGAGATGATATCATAATTATTCACCTGACAAGGAAAGTCATCAACAAGATGTAGCTAACATTTTGGCCATCTTGCAGGATAATGGTATGACTAGTAAAGAATCTAAATGGGAATTCCAAGAGTCTGAAGTAAATCTCTTGGGTTATGTTGTATGTGAAGCAGGTTTGAAACAGAGTCCTTACAAAATTACTGCAATTAAGCACATGGTTTCTCCGACTAGTAAAAAGGACGTAAGACGTTTTCTAGGATCTGCAGGATATTATCGACAATTAATTCCTAACTATGCTGATGTCATAGCACCTATTACTTATTTAACTAGTAATAAATGTAGCTTTGTTTGGACAGTAGAATGTGAAAATGCTTGGGATGAGTTAACAAGTCTATTATTAGAATGTCTCCTTCTAAAATGTCCTGATCCTTCTAAGCCTTATAAATTGTATACAGATGCTTATGAGTACAGTTTGGGTACTGTCCTAGTGCAGGAAGACGAAAAAGGGATAGATAGGCCTGTACTTTAATAAGTACTAGATTTAGTTCTGCTCAGCGTAATTATCCTTTGATAGAAAAAGAACCATTTGCTATAATTTATTCATTAATTAAACTAAGTCCTTACTTATAAAGTTATTTGGTGCTGAATTTACTATTTACACAGACCATGCTCCACTCTACACTATGATATTATAAAGTATATGGAGATAAAGAGGAAGACTGACTTCTGTATGATTTTCTCATTAATATTTTTATTTAACAAGTTTTTGTATGTGCACTTGAAAAACATAATTTACCTTAAGCTGTGAAAGGCTCTCTCCCTATGAAGGCTACAAATCTGTTTTCAAGGTCAGGCGAAAGCTTACACCATCAGCTTTCTAATGATATATGGCAAAAATGAAAAATATGAAAATGAAATTATTTTGGCTTGCAAAATAAACTTAAAACTCAGATTACCATTTATTACAATGTATTCACACCCAACAAGTCTGGTATCATCCGAAAGCTGATTTAATTTCCGTGTTAATGGTATGCAATACTAAGTATTTTGGAGGCAATGGCCCTCATTTAAAATAACAGTTTTTGCTCAAAATGCCTTCAACTTCAATTGAGAGAAGGACAGAGACTGATTCCTGAGTATTACCATAGAACGTGTATAGACGAGAAGCCCAACTCCCATACTAGACCTTGTAACAGCAGGCGACTGTGGCGCTCCAAGCGGTGGTTGTTGAAAAGTCTATGATATGGATGTACGCAGCGGTTTAGTTTCTTCCTTTATATATGTAAATATCTATAATAAGTGAATCCTTCGTAAATAATCATGGTGTTAAATGTTAAATAATATTTAGCTCTATTACTACAGTTGATTGTCCTTATCATAATGAGATGAAAAACAGACAGATTGAGGAAAACGATTTGACAGAATGGTTAAACTGGCAAACTCAGTGAATCTCGGTTCCGTAAACTGGGGCGTGGCTACTTGGGACAGTTCTTTGGATTTTTTAAATACAATTATTTATGACTGCGCTCGAGCGCTATCGTAAGATATTCTAATGGGAAAACAGCTTGTTTATAAAATATAGGGCCTATAACTACGAACATCACATTAGTCGTTAGTCATGATTTGCGTGTGTTACAACACTACAATTTGAGAGAAAAACATTAGTCAACATAAGCTCTCTGGATTGGAATATATAGATACCAACAAACATTGTTTGTTCTCACTTTGCATATCTTATAGGATTAATACAAAATTAATGAATAAATCTTGGTGATAGGAATCCATGGTAGCTTACAGGATGATATCAGGGTTAAGGTTATGATGACACATTGTTAACTCGTGGTATTTTACATGCTAGAATCTTTATAGGAAATATAACCCTAACTTCTCTGTGTGGAGGCCGGAAAGCACTAATGTATGATATTACTCAAGCGATGATCTGCTTACTATATCTACTTACTATATCTGCTTACTATATCTTCTTGCTATATCAGTTCCAAGAAATAGGAGCCCAACAGAAATTAAGTGTGGTAAAGTCTAGTAGGGAGGGGTGGCTGGCTCCTGCTGTGCTGTCTCCAGGTCATCTGCCTGCCACATCCCCTGCCCAGCTCTTTTATTCAGATGGAACACATTCCAAATACAGGTACACAGTTGCTGGGAGTCTTCTCAGTCAGAGACAGTTACATGGCATTTCAATGGCTGAACTCCTCCAGTCAATGGTGGGGGGGGAGGGGAGGTAGGGTGGGAGTGGGTGGTACATGCCTTACTTTGAGAATTACATATTGCAGCATCTTTAGTTCAGCAAACTGCCACCAGGTGGGGCAGGGAGGGCTCACCACACACACACACACACACACTCCACCTCCCATCTCCAGCCTGACACCTGGATTTGGCAGGTCTTGTAAACACTCACACACACAGCCCCCATGCATTGTCACATGCGTGCTAACACTCTCTCAGACACTGGCATCTGTAAATCATACCATAACAGGCACACATAACTCAGTTTCTTGGCTTAATTATTGTACCCATTCTCTGGCATTCTTCATAGACTATTTGTTTGGTTGAAGAAACCACAGTCTACAGCAACTGTATATGCTGTCCTTAGTTTCAGCATTTACCTCTCTTTATACAATATATAATACCAACAAACTTCAATTCAGTAATACATGTAAATATACCAATACAGTAATAATTTTCCAGAGTTCTTATCTCCAGTGGTTATATATATATATATATATATATATATATATTTTTTGTGACAAGTTTTTTATTCTGCCCATAACGTATAAGCTCCGGTGAGGGTGCTTGTTTTCAATGCTGGACAGCTGTGATACTGGGTTGGTCTGGTCCCGTGCTCAGGAGTCTTTATCTGATCTTTCTCGGGCCAACCTTTGAGGTTTTGGGTGTCAGTAGTTTCTATATTAGTTTTTTTTTTAATTTTCAAGTTTTTTCCTAACCTGTATATGATAGCATAGCCTACTATGTACATCTATGCAGATGACATACAGGCCTGTGGGAGAGGATCCCATCCCATTGTGGTTTGTTACAGCATCCTTTCACCCATGCCCTGTCCTTAGATAGTGTAGTGTATGAAAGACAAGTCAACGCTTCGACATCCAGTGTCTGAGTGTTTATTCTATCTTCCAACCCGTGACGTCATTTACCTCGTCCCTCTCTATACGCACTGTACTTGTATATTACATCTTCCCCTTTCTTTTAAAATTTTATTTTTTTTATTCACCCGGTTGGTGAAAACAACAAGGAAGGTAACTCATTTTAAACCGTCTTCTTCAGTCACGCCCTCTTTTGTATACACTTCGTCCACTTGGGCGCGACCCGTGCGTCGTGACCTACATACTCGCTGAAAGTGTCCATATCGGTTACATTGTAAACATTGTTTGTCAGCTGCTGGGCAAGTGGTATTCCCATGTTGGTATCCACATCGCGGACAGTTCGCACGAGGTGTAGAAGAGCGCGTTCTCCTGTCTTGCCAACCCCGCACATGTGGCATCGATGACGTCTGCCTCGCTTGTGAAGTGTAGTTTCCTCGCTGTCTGGTTACGGTGTCCACTTGTTCCTCCGTATTTTTATTTTCCCCCGAGTGCAGTTGTGTATGCGAGTTCTCACTTAATCGACACATCTCCAAACACCTGTCCAATGTCAGATTCGTGTTTGCAACAACTTATCGCATAGCCTTGTCTCTTTTACACCGCACACCAAACGGTCGCATAGCAACGCGTCTTCCATCTCAGAGTAGTCGCAATATGAAATACGGTGTTTTAATTCTCGTTTTATGTATCCATTGACTCTCTCATTTGGTTTAACGAGCTGAAATCATAACGGACCAACGTTATGTTGGTCTTTCCAATGCAATAATTCTCGAAACATTTCACCAGCGGCTCGATCTTGTCTGTTTGTGCGTCAGTCATCTTAAACGTCATATGTAGCTTCTGCGCCTCCTGCCCTGCTACATGCAGAAATACGCAGCACTGAATCCGCTCAGTTTTACTCGCAGCTCCCGATGTGACACTGTAAATTTGGTATGCACGATACCAAGCACGCCAGTTCATCGCCAAGTTTCCTTCTAGGCTCAGTGGTAAAGGCGGCTTCAGAGCTGACAGCGCCATTGCGAAGTTCTGGGCGCGTAATGTTCAGATTCACAATCTGACACCATGTAGTGTATGAAAGACAAGTCAATGCTTCGACATCCAGTGTCTGAGTGTTTATTCTATCTTCCAACCCGTGACGTCATTTACCTCGTCCCTCTCTATACGCACTGTACTTGTATATTACAGATAGTACACCAGTGTGCCAGAACACCCCTGGACCCTTCAGGACTGCGACTAGGTGGGATGACTGTGTTGTATGGTTAGCCATTTTGTATTTCAGGGTGATTCGGATGCATGACCATGGCCTGCCTGGTTCTGCTTTGGTTTGTGCCAGTACATATACCCAGACGGACTACGCCCTATGGTGATAGTCATTTCGAATTCCTTAGTACTTAGTAGGGCTAGTTTCCATATTTGTAATATCTACCATCTTTTGCTTTTTGTGCCAGAACACAGCAAGCAGTGACTGCACCCAAGATCAGGTGAGATATTGTTTCTTCAGTAGGTGGTTGTGTATTATGTTTTCTTTAAGGACCTTTTATAGTGGTCCATGCTTTCGATTGCCCGTTTTTGTGTGGGTTGATTATTCCAGGCATGTGCCGCCATGGCCAGTACACTTCTCTCATAAATGTTGGTGTTACTTATTGCTGTCAGTAGCACTGGGGCTGCCATTTGTCTGGTGTCCCTACGGGGGATTGCTGTGTAGCCTGGTTTTGTGGTGTAATGGTGTGCCAGTATTTTGAGGTGCATTTCCCTTCTACTCGCTAGTAGTGTTGCATTGCATTTTTTGTGTAATTCGATTGTGGGATATCTTTTGTTCACCTGAAGGCATCCTTTGAGGGCTCTATTTTGTAGCACCTGTAGTTTGTTTAATAGTTTTGTATTTCCTCCCATGTATACTACATCGCCATAGTAAAAGTAGGGGAGGATCATGCCTTTATATATTTTAATTGCCATGCTTTCAGTCATGTAGTATCTCAGTTTAGCCAGTAGCCATATTTTATGGTTTACTTTTTTGATAGTATTTGTTATGCAGAGGTCATAATTTAGGTGTCTCTCTAGATCCACTCCCAGATATCGGTAGTTGTCTACTTGTTCTAGTTTGGTGTTTCCCAGAAGACACTTTATTTTCTCGTCACTTGTTAGCCTGGTACCAAATAGTACTGTTTTTGACTTGCTGTTGTTTATGGTTATCCTATTTAGTTGGCACCACTCGATTAGTTTTGTTAGTGTTAGATTCAGTTTCGTTTCTATTTCTTCGGTTGTTTTGCCTGCAGCATATACCACAGTGTAATCTGCATATAGTTGGATGTTTTCAATTTCTAGCCAGTTGTTTAGATCATTAATATATATGAGGAAGAGAAGTGGCCCCAGGACTGACCGTTGGGGTACTCCGCAAGTTATCTTTTCCTCATTGGATGTGGATCCATTTACTGTGGTGCATTGCTTTCTGTTTTCTAGATAGCTCACTAGCCATTTTCCTGTTACTCCCGTTATTCCCATTTGTGTTAGTTTGCTCCTTAGGATAGGGTGGTCCACTGTGTCAAACGCTTTGCTGAAGTCTATGAATGCTACACCCACTAGGTTCTTTTTATTGATACTGTTTGCAATATCAGTTATTAAGTTAGCAATTGTTTTTGTTGTGGAGTGGTATTTTCTGAAACCGCCCTGTTTACTGTTTAATATTTTGTGTTCGTTTAGGTGGTCCATAATATGTCTATGCATTATTTTTTCCATTATTTTACCAGGCATTGGGAGTATGGAGGTCGGTATATAGTTTCCCAATACCTGTTTATCCCCTCCTTTGTGGAGCGGTGTTACTTTGGCTAGTTTCCAGCAGTCCACATAAATACCTTCTGTGAATGATTTGTTGTATAGCTCACATATAACATCTGGGATGCATCCGAATGCATCTTTCATTACTATACTTGAGGTATTTTCAATACCCGAAGGCTTGTTGCAATCAATTGATTTTATGAGCTCACTTATCTCTTTTATTGTGGTTGTGCAATCTCCAATGTCTGCGTTTAATTGTGGCGCTTTCGTAGTCCATTTTTTATTGAACTGCTTGGATAGTTTATTGCCCATGGTAGAAAAATGTTTGTTCATTATATTAGCAGTATCGTTGTTGCTGATTTCCATCCTCTCGTTGTTGTAAAGGGTAATCCATTCTTTATTCTTATTATTTGGTATTAGTATTTTCACATTGTTCCAGAATTTGTGTGAGTTTTTTCCCCATTGCTGGTCTTGTTTGACAATGTACCGTCTTTTGGCTTTTCTCACTGATTTCTGGCTACGATTTTCTTGCTTTGTGGTAGTTTTCTATGTCTACTAGTCGCTCACTTGCTTTGGCTAATTTGCCTGTTTTATATTTGTCCATAATTAGGTTGATTAATTCTGGGGTTACCCATGGGTCTTGGTTGTTTTTGATTTTAAGTTTTTTTATTTGGCAGGTAGTGTCCAGATGCTTTCTGACTTCCCCAATGATATTGTTCCATTGGTCATTTACACCTATCTCAGTTGGAAATGGCAATTTAATTTTCTCTTTCAGATGAGTTTCTAGTGCCTCTTCTGTGTAGTTTTTGTATGATCTACCCATACGGGGAGTAGTTTTGTTTGATGTTTGTTTGATATTTGATGTAGAACCTTAGAACAATCTTATATTAATTATCACTTCACTTAATAATAATAATATACATAATCTACCATGGTTTCACAACTTGGTTTGAATATTATGCATATGTATTGACCAACATGATAGAATGAATTAGGTATTATTAGAGCGGTTTTATAGGGCTAATTATATCATTGGAATATTATTATAATGCGTTTATAGAAATAACTGGATGATTTAGATATGATTAAAACAGTATTCTGAATGCTTCACATATGAGTTTCGTGAAAAGGAGATATTTTAGAATTTATTTAAACTATTATTTATTTATGAACCAGACCTAAAAAGTCGGAATATTTCACAACATGAAACCACTTGCTACCGGGCGCGGTGACCTAATTGGTAGAGCTCCGTGCAAAAGGTCGAGAGTTCAGTTCCCGGTCGAATCAAACCAATGACTTTAAAATTTATATTTGTCACTCCCTAGCCTGGTGCTCGCATTGTTAGGATAGGGCAAGGACTGGTTGGCTCAGTGTCAGGATACTGTGACTGAGTGGGATATTTGGTCATGGTGCCCATGCCATGATTTCCCAGTGTGGCACCACAATTAAGTCACCATGAATGTGCACTGTCACAAGCCAGTACCCATCCTGATATGACCTTAGATGTTGCCAGGACGTACAACTCCAACACAACAAACAAAGAAAAACCTTCCATTAGGGGCATGACTGTCATGGTCCATGTGTATGATCAGTTTTGTATGCCAGGTTATGCTTCAGTGGAGTTGCTTAATAAGTTAGCGATCTAGACAGTTTGGTCTGGTGGACCATCCTTCCATGGTTGCCTATGCTGGATGTTTTCAGCATCAGATACTGTTCGATCTGTTCACATACATTATTTAAATGGTGTGAGCATAGATCATCTGACGTCAAGCATTTGGCTTGACAGGCTCAACTGGTACAGTATAACCCTGTTAAAACAAACTTGAATGGACCCTAGAAATTTGTTTGGATTAACAGATCATTGGCTTAACCGAGATTTGGCTTCGACTTTGACTTGGCTTTGGCAAAAACGTGGGTGCATTATGAATGTAATATACAATGCATGTGGAGACTTTGATTATTGTTTTTTATGTATGTACAGTATAACCCCATTAAACCAGGCATCTGGCATTTCCGTTCTCTTTCCGGTGGTGTCCGGTGTGTACGGTGGCAAGTTTTGAACATGCACAAAACTTGTACCAGACACCTCCTGACTGACGTGCATTGTTGGTGTCCGTGTTAAGTCCATTTAGTCCGTTTTGTTCGATTCATGTCCGGTACCCATTCATTACGTCTCCGGTTTGTTGCCTGAAGAGTCCGTTGACGGTGCTGCAGGAATTTGGTTAGTCAGTTTTTGGCGCATCCATGATCAGTCCGATATGTGTCCGGTTGAGGTTCGGTCCATCCATTTGACATTCGGTTTTCACCCGTCGGTTGACCGTTGCTTGTCCGTTGTTATCCGGTGTCATCCTGTTAGTATCCGGTTATCATCCAGTGGCTATTCGTTAATGTACATTCCTTGTCCGTTTATCGTCCGTTTCGTCCGGCTCTCTTTGCAACATTTCGACACATTTCGGTACATTTTGATACCGAACACCAACGGACTAGACAATTCTTTGTCCGGTTGTGTCCGTTGCTCAATCTGGTAAGGTGTGACAGGCACTTAATGCATTGGATGTGGATGATTGGTTGGTTGTTGGAGTTTTATGTCCTGTCAACAGTTAAGGTCATATCAGGACGGGTGCCGACTTATAACAGTGCGCACTCATGGCATCTTTATAGTGCTGCCCCACTAGGAGGCCAGGCTGCCAGTACCATGACCTGATATTCCACTCAGTCACATTATCCTGACACTGAGCCAACCAGTCCTTGCCCTCTCCTAATAATGCCGAGCACCTGGCTAGGAAATGACAAACTTGTATCAATTTGTTAAGTCATTGGTTTGACTTGACTGGGAATTGAACTCCTGATCTTCCGTACGAACCACGGTTCGGACCTGTGGGTTCAAATCCCACGATCTACAAAAACCGAAGATGGACGCTCAACTCATTCGGCCATCCCGTCTGGTCAATTGATGCGAAAGGTCAGGAATCCAAAACCTTGCCGAGTCAAACCAATGACTTATAAAATTGATACTTTTCGCCATCTACCCTGGCACTTGGTATTGCTAGGATAGAGCAAGGACTGGTTAGGTCAGTTTCAGGATAATGTGATTGAGTGGGATATTGGGTCATGGTGCTGGCGGCCTGGTCTGCCAGTATGAGAGCACTAAAACTTCACCATGAGTGTGCACTGTCATTAGTTGGTGCGCGTCCTAATTTGACCTTAGCTGTTGTGAGGATGTAAAACTCCAACAAACAGACTAAAACCTTAATTTGCTGTCCCATATTTACCGGTTTCTCAGTTACATGGTTATCTCCAGCAATTACCTACCCCTTCCTCTCTCCGTTTTGTTTGGTGTTAGGTTGGCTGGTTGTTGGAGTTTTAAGTCCTGGCAACATCTAAGGTCGTATCAGGACGGTGGCTTCAGGCACCTGGAGTTGATGCCGGTGAGCTTGGTACACTGCTCCAGGGGTTGCCAATCAACCTATTTCATCAGCAATTCACCGTCACCTCTGCTAATTTAGATTTCCACCGCTGCATATAACTTACAGCGTCATCAAAGGCCAGTTGATCTCATACCATTTCTACATGGTGTGGGCGGCTAAAAATCCCTTGGGTCTGTGAAAGTGTAGGCTTGGGCTTTCTGTCAACCAACTGTCTAAAGGGCCTGTCACTATACGTCGTAGTGTGACAGCGTATGCCGACGTATGTGATTTTCGACAAACACTTCGGTGTACATCGTGATATGTTATGTTTACATTGGGCATATGTCAGGTATGTTCCGGATACGTCATTATACATCATCTTACATCGCCGTGCGTCGAGGCTCAAAAAAGAAAAATTGTGTGCATGCTAAAAATGTCCAACGTGTGTCGACGTGTGGCTCGTATGTTGAATGTATGCTGCATGTATGTTTGGGATACATTGGCATATGTTGGGAGTTTGTTAGGGATATGTTGGTATACGTTGCTGCATGTTAGACATACGTTCAGCCGGTGGGAATGCGCAGTCCACATACAGTCCGCATACAGTCTGGGTACAGTCTGCATACTGCCAATGGATGCATTACATACTCCTAACATACTTCAATATCGAACCACTATCCTTCAGATTAGGAGTCCGACCTAGAAAAAAGTCAGACACGCTAGCCACTCCACCGCAGAGAACACCAAAATGTAGCGGGGATGGTATGCATTGAATACAATTACATTTCCTGTTGGCATAGTTGATATTTCAGATCTATAGAAGTCTAGATTTAAGTTTAGAAATCTAGATTCAAAAAGAGTGAAGCCCCGCTTTAATGCTCCCTGATTTAATGTGATTCCAGATATAATGCAACAAGTCGCTAGCCCCAGAATTCTTTAAGTCAAAAGCAAATCAGTAAATTGAACCCCAATAAACTACACTGGTGTTCTCTGTGGCGGAGTGGTTAGAGTGTCTGACTTTTTTCTAGGGCGGACTCCTAATCAGAGGGTCAGTGGTTTGATTCCCTGTGCCCCCACCTCTGCCAATTTGGATTTCCACTGCTGTGTATAACTTACAGCGTCATCAAAGGCCAGTTGCTCTCTCATACCATGTCTATGTGGTGTGGGAGGTTAAAAATCCCTTGGGTCGGTAAAAGTGTAGGCTCGGGCTTTCTATCGACAAACTGTCTAATGGTGAAAACAAGTCTATTCAGGCTTATCCATGATAGGCAGCATAAATCTTCAACAATATCGCCATTTCAGCCATGCGGTGGATTGTGGGATGCATAGAAGAACAAACCCGCGAGAAGCACATGGCCAATGCTAAGACACTGGGTGCAACTATGAAATGTGCTAATTTCAGCTCATCTCAGTTCTTGTTTGAAACATAGAATACCAACTAAGAAACTATCTAATAAATTAAGATATTAATCTTTTTTCCAGCATTGCATTTACATCAATATAATCAGCACATTTTATGCCGTGTGCATTTAGATTTAGACAAATCTGGGCACTCAGACTAGTCTTAAGCTGCGTTTACACGGACAAAAAGTAAAACGATCTAGGCAAAGCGTTTGACCTGAATTGATTTAGTGGCGCGTTTACACGCACCGAGTTTGAAGGCAGAAATCGATATCTGCGCATGAGCAAGTCCATACGAACCAGCGCCAGTTTCGGTTAGTCGACGTCGCCAGTAGAGAGTGGGTTCGACCTAGATCTGTATGGACTGAATCGTATTGGTTTGGAACGGGCAAAACTTCTGCTGGGCAGTGAAACCCTAAAAATAAATGATGAAAAAAATATCTGTGCATAGCTAGCGGTTTCATAGACTAAATTCTATAATATGTGCTCTAAAACGTTTCACGTAAACCACCTCCCGAGGTGGTTTACGTGAAACATTTCAGGTGAAACGTTTCAGCCCTAAAACGCCTCAGCGGCGCGTTTACATGGGCAAATGTAAACCGATCTAGGCAACTGGTTCTACCTAAGGCGTTTTAACTCGCCCGTGTAAACGCAGCTATAGAGCCATAGCCATAGCCAGTTTTACTTATTTTATTCATGTTTTTATTCATATCCTATGGTTAATGACATATGTAGAACTGGGAAATGAGTAGGGTTAATCAGATATTGGTTATATATTTGTCTTAAACAAGTGTCTGTTGATTTAGAGAGGGTTTACTATGGGCGGTTTATAATGGAGTTTCACTACAGTCACTAATACTACAACAGTTGGCACTGGTGTATGTTGTATCGATGTTAATGTTGTGGGGGGGATGAAAATGGGAAATATTGCGCCTAAAGCGGGACTTGAACCCACATCTCTTTGCATTCCGAGCCAGTGTACTAACCATTACACCACATAGGCTCCCTGACATCACCACACTACCCACGCCTACCTGTCTATGTGGCTCCTTGCCTGAGAGGTCAGTGCAGACCACTACACTTGTCCCCCTGGAATTGTAAGTCTTTTAATGCTTACAATTACATACATACATGCAATGCACTTACATATACATACACAGGGTAGGTTCAACAACTATACAGCGCGTAGCTTGTGCAGTATCCTGGTCATGGCACCAGTGTTGTGGGGGTGATGAAAATGGGAAATATTGCACCTAGAGCGGGACTCGAACCCACATCTCTTTGCATTCCGGGCCAGTGTGCGAACCATTACACCACCTAGGCTCCCTGATATCACCACACTACCCACGCCTACCTGTCTATGCGGCTCCTTGCCTTAGAGGTCAGTGCAGACCATTACACTAATATCCCTTTTCAAGAAGCCAAGATCACACGCTAATGGCTAAAGTGCCTGTCACACTATTCCGGATTGAGCAATAGACAGAATTGTCTAGTCCGATGGTGCTAAGTATCGAAATGTATTAACATCGGGTCTACGAACGGACATGAAACTGACATGAAACGGAAATGAAACTGACATGAAACGGACATGAAACGGACATGAAACGGACATGAACGGATAGCCAAAGGACGAAACAGAATAAAACCGGACAAGAACCGTAGATGTCAGTCCGGCGGCATCCGTTCCTAATTTTGTGCATGTTCAAAACTTATATGGACACAAAACGGACTTTGTTCGGTTTCTGTCCATTTCCCCCAATCCAGTGAGGTCTGACAGGGCCTTAACAATTGTTATTTATTCATATTCACCGCACGCCGTGACTGACTCGATAGAGAGCAGACTTCCCACCCTGACAAACCTTCCAGCCCTGACAAACCAATCAGTCATGAAATTGATAGTTGTCACTGCCAAACCTGGCACTCGTCATTACTAGGACAGGACAAGGAGTGGTGAGCAGAGTATCAGGATAATGCACTGTGTGATATATTGGATCATGGTGCCGGTGGCCTGGTCTCCCAATGGCGCAGCACTATAAAGTCACCATGAGTGCGCCCTATCACAAGGTGGTGCCACTCATCATATGATCATTGATGTTGCTATGATGCAAACCAACAACACTTACATTTATTCCTATTTAATTTATTTATGATTGGCAGATAGTGGTACAGTATAACCCCGTTAAACCAAGCTCAGTTAAACCAAACGATTGGTTAATCCAAACTTTGTTCAGCGGCCCAGCAAAATACTACCATTTATCATATAAACAAGTTTGTTAAACCAAAGTCGGGTAATCCAAATTATCGGTTAATCCAAACAAAATTGTTGGACCCCAGGCCACTCCGGTGCGGTTAAACCAAACTTTCATGTGGTTATAAGGTCATCTGAGACCCCACTGACTTTTTTATATGATAAATGGTAGTATTTTGACGGGCCGCCAAAAGAAGTTTGGATTAACTGATCGTTTGGTTTAACCGAGCAGGTTTTAACGGGCTTATACTGTATGTACATAAAAAAACAATAATCAAAGTGTCCACATGCATTGTATATTACATTTGCAAATACACGCTTACTCAAAGTCAAAGCCAAAGCTTGGTTAAACCAATGATCCGTTAATCCAAACAGATTTCTAGGGTCTCTTCAAGTTTGGTTTAACGGGCTCATACTGTATAGTGATTCGTATAATGGCGTGGGCGTGAATGCTTGGCGGGTTGTCTGGTCAGTACCATCCATCCTTTATGAAAGAAACATGCCGAGTGCTGGGCACAATGAGCCAAATTAGTAGATGGTTGTTGGTTGTTGGAAGTTTACGTCCTGGCAACATCTAAGGTCATATCTGGACGAGTAGCAACTTTTGACAGTGCGCACTCATGGCGACTTTATATTGCTGCCCCACTGGGAAATCAGGCCACTGGGACCATGACCCGATATCCCACTCAGTCACATTATATTGAAACTGAGCTAACCAGTCCTCGCCCTATTCTATTAATGCTGAGTGCCAGGCTAGGAAGCGACAAGTATCTATTTGATAAGTCATTGGTTTGACTAGACCGGGAACCAAACTCCCGATCTCCCGCAGGCGAGGCCTGCGCTCTACCGATTCGGCCATCGCCCCCGGTAAAAGTATTAGAAGAGTAGGGTATGCTATTTAAGAGCCCACGCCCAAAATAAGTGTCATGGGGGGTGATGAAAATGGGGAAAATTGCGCCTAGATCGGGAATCGAACCCATATCTCTTGCACTCCTGGCCAGTGTGCTAACCATTACACCACCTGAGCTCCCTGATGTCATCGTCCCTCAGTTACTGGCAGTTAGATAAAATATTCACCCCTACCCAGACTATAGCCGTGTTCACACGGGCAATGTAAATCGATTCGTAGAAAGCGATTTGCCTAGTTCGCCTCACATTTCTCGTGTGAACGGGTGTCTGATGCGGATTAGGGCTGATTCGATTCACGTGATGCGGATCCTGTAAACCACCTAGCGAGGTAGTTTACGTGAATCGATTTCTGTGATGCGGATAATTTTGCCCAT
This sequence comes from Branchipolynoe longqiensis, assembly GCA_030323885.1. Classification (NCBI taxonomy): domain Eukaryota; kingdom Metazoa; phylum Annelida; class Polychaeta; order Phyllodocida; family Polynoidae; genus Branchipolynoe; species Branchipolynoe longqiensis. The sequence goes on along the minus strand of CM059201.1, from coordinate 55,767,883 downwards.
GGGGACGCACTGAGGCGGATTAAGAACCTCACACGCATGCGCAGTCGATACCTTAGTTTGTTGACTTTCCGGTCGATCAAAAGCGCATATTATATAATTTAATTAATGAAACCGCTATGTATGCACAGATATTTTTTTCATCATTTATTTTTAGGGTTTCACTGCCCAGCAGAAGTTTTGACCGTTCCAAACCAATACGATGCAGTAAATACATATCTAGATCGAATCCACTCTCTCGTGGTGACGTCGACTTGCTCATGCGCAGATTTCGATTTCCGGCCCAAGTACTGCCCGTGTGAACGGGCCGCTAGTTCGACTCACCTGATTCGATTTGTCTGATTCGCCTCACATTTTGCCCGTGTGAACACGGCTTATGGGTGAATGACAACTAAGTCTAAATCAGAGCAAAATGTGCCTTAAATAGGAACTGTTGTAGTGGTGGTTCCAGTGCCCAGTGTTTATCTATATTGACACAGAGTTGGTGAAATGGAAGAGAATGCAAAAAGACAAGATGGTGACTACAGAATGCTCTCGATATGACTTTTAAAGTCTTTTAAGATACATGTTTTATTATATTTTTCAAATCAAAAGTATCGGATTAGTAATATGAATAAGTATGTGAAGAATATATTTCGCTTCTTTGATTAAGAAGTGATGTGCTCATTTCATTTACCAAGCCTTTCGCCACTTTATTCTAGGGGTTGTCCTTTACTCCTACTCTGGGTAGGATCTTTTATGTACTGTCCAGTGAACGACTAGAATACAGGATCATCATATGGTGACATCGATGCTAAACGCAGTAAGACGATCCCTAATGGAATGAACAATGAATCTGTAGACTTATAGTTATACCGACCCACCCAGGGGGGAGGCTAATGACTAGCACATGTATATATATAAGCCGTGGTCACACGGGCCATGTAAATCGATTCACCGAAAGCGACTTGCCTAGTTCACGTTACATTTCGCGTGTGAACGGGCGTCTGAGTCGAATTAGGGCTGAATCGATTCCTGTGATCCTGATACTGGAGACCACTTGTGGAGATGCATTACGCAAGTAGATTTCTCTGAGTCGATTTATTTTTCCCGTGTGGACGCTCTGAAGTGGATTACGCACCTCACACGCATGCGCAGTCGACACCTTAGTTTGTTGACTTTCCGGTCGATCAAAAGCGCATATTATATAATTTAGTCTATTAAACCGCTAGCTGTGCACAGATATTTTTTTCATCATTTATTTTTAGGGTTTCACTGCCCAGCAGAAGTTTTGACCCTTCCAAACCAATAAGATTCATTAAATACATATCTAGGTCGAATCCAGTCTCTCGTGGTGGCGCTGGTCAGACTGGACTTGCTCATGCGCAGATATCGACTTCCGGCCCAAGTAATGTTTGTGTGAACGGGCAGCTAATTCGACTCACCTAATTCGATTTGTCTGATTCGCTTCACATTTTGCCCGTGTGACCACGGCTATATACGGGCAATGTAAATCGATTCATAGAAAGCGATTTGCCTAGTTCGCCTCACATTTCTCGTGTGAACGGGTGTCTGATGCGGATTAGGGCTGATTCGATTCACATGATGCGGATACTGTAAACCACCTAGTGAGGTAGTTTACGTGAGGCGATTTCTGTGAATCAATTTATTTTGCCTGTGTGAACGCACTGAGGCGGATTAAGCACCTCACACGCATGCGCAGTCGAGACCTTAGTTTGTTGACTTTCCGGTCGATCAAAAGCGCATATTATATAATTTAGTCTATGAAGCCGCTAGCTGGGCACATACATTTTTTTAATCATTTATTTTAATGTTTTCACTGCCCAGCAGAAGTTTTGACTATTCCAAACCAATACGGTTCAGTCCATACATATCTAGGTCGAACCCACATTCTCTAGTGCCGACATCGACAAACCCAAACTGGTGCTGGTTAGTATCGACTTGCTCATGCGCAGATTTCGATTTCCAGCCCAAGTACTGCCCGTGTGAACGGGCCGCTAATTCACCTCACCTGATTCGATTTGTCTGATTCGCCTCACATTTTGCCCGTGTGAACACGGCTATAGAGGCGAACAATGAAATAACCAAAATCCAGCAAAAGGAAATAGCCTTATATGGGGGGGGGGGCACCATTTGTATACTCATCTTGAATAATTAAAATCCAGCAAACGGAAACGGAAATCGCTCGTCGAGCTTCGCTACGCAGCAAACAGAGTGGACAACAGCAGTTGGTTAATAATGCCTATGGGCTTAACGCCTTGACGCCGCTCCGCTGTACAGTAGCGCATGCCGAATCAAGTCGCCCGGGTCGTGTTAATCGAATACGACATAGGGGTCAGTCCTAAGCATTGCTTATTCATATTTTTTTAGTTCCAGCCCTTAGTAGAAAACAATGATACATAACTGCAAATCACCATAATATCAGCCATCTAAACAAGTGGAGTGGCAAAGACAAAGGTTTGTTTGTTTCTTGTTTTACATCCTAGCAGCATCTAAGGTCATATCAGGATGGGCATCAACATGCAACAGTGCACACTCATGGTGACTTTATATTGTTGCCCTACTGGGAGACTAGGCCGCTGGCACCACGACCTGATGTCCCAAACAGTCACATTATCCTGATAATGTGCTTGCAAGTCCTTATCTTATCCTATCCTATCCTACTAAAGGGCGCATTCCTTACACGCGGTATGGGGTATGCGAATGCGAATGCGAATGCGACAAAAAATTGAAAAGCCTTGAAACCTATGAGCTACATTCCTTACACGCAGTATGCGAATGCGAATGCGAATGCGAATGCGTTTTTCCGATCAGTCCATGTAGTGATCGGTGCGCCATGCGGCATGCGGCAAGCGGGGTGCGAATAGAAACCTGAGTCTGATGTGTCCATTAGTTTAACACTAGGAGAGGCGACTGAGCATTACGGAACGGCCTAGAGGGGTGCCGTGTACATAGTGATTAGTGTGTGCTTATAAGGGGGAAGGAGGCGGGAAGGTGAGAAAGCCGTGAGGGGAAGAGAGAGGAGGGGAGAAAGCCGATGGGAATATGGCAGGGAGCTGAGAAAGCAGTGAGGGGAAGAGAGAGGGGGGGAGAAAGCCGAGGGAAAGCTACCAGATTCACAGAAATATGAATACTTATCTATAAATTGGCAATAATATAGCCAGTTGTGTGCCGCATGCCGCATGCCGCACACCGCATGTAAGGAATCATGCCATTCGCATACCGCATGCCGCATGCCACATGCCGCATACCGCGTGTAAGGAATGCCCGCTTAATGCCGAGTGCCAGGCTAGGTGACGCCAAGTATCAATTTGATAAGTCATTGATTGGTTTGACTCGACCAGGTTTTCAGACTCGCGACCTTCCGCACGGGAAGCCTGCGCTCTACCCGATTCTGCCATCTCGTCCGGTACCATGCAAATTTAACACCATCACTGTTGTCGGGAGAAGTGACACCTTGGTCCGCGGCCCAGACGACATTAAACCAAGCCCCCGGGCGGCCATGGCCTGCGACACTTTCTGTCAGACCGCGTCCACTTCACGACCACTGTGTCACGTGATGCCTGCCTGACGTCACTTGTCTTCTCCACTTCTCCTTCACATTAGCAACCGCCACAAGTGGCCGTTGCCCCTCCTCACCTTTCACCCTCCGCTACTCCCTCCACCCCCCTTGCCCCCCCCCCCCCAACCCCGTATTCACTCCTTCTCACCACCCCCAACACCATCCTCCCCCCACCCACCCCCCTTGCCCCTCTATGCACTCATTCTCACCCCCACCATCCCCTCCCCCGCCTCACCCCCCCCTCCCACCACTTGCCCCTCTATTCACTTCTTCTCACCCCCCCCTCCACAACACCATCCCCTCACCCCGCCTCCTTACCCGCCCCCCCCCCCCCCTCCGGCGACTTGCCAATACAATTTCCATCCTCTGAGGATTAATAGAGAAAAACCGACAAATTAGTATCGCCCAAGCGTGTCTTTTGAGTTCAAATAACCCCTCATTATAACCCACCATCCAGCTCACCCCCATCCCACCCCACCCCCCGCCCCTCGACAGAGCAAGGGACATGTGGGTGAAGGGTGAAGGAGGGGGTGGGGGGTGGAGTCTAGAGGCGGTGGGGAGGTCCATTGTTGTCAGTCTGTAATAAGCACCAAATACCTCAACTCTCGCCGCACGCACGCCGATAGGTGGTGCTCCAGGACGTCATGTCACGACACCGTCCGTCCGCGAGGTGGCGCCACACTCAGGCGCCCGCAAACAACAATGACAATAATAGTAATACTAATAACACTCACTCACTCACTCACTCGGACACTCACTAACTCACGCATGCGCCGCTCGATCGCCCTACTCTTCAATTAGAACCATCACCCCACCCCCACCCCACCCCTCACACCCCCATCCACACCCACAGCCTACGCGCCTGACTCCCACACCCACACACCCCCATCCTCACACCCACACACCCACCCCCACACTCACCAACCCACCCCTCACCCTCACCCCACCCACACTCACACCCACCACACCCCCACCCACACTCACACCCCCACCCCTCACACCCATTGCCACACCCACACTCACACCCACACACACAGGCCTACCCACGCCCACCCCCACCCCCACACCCACACCTACACGGCCTCTTACACCCCGAATATCCCACCTTAAAGCTGGATAGTCCAAAGAAAGCATCACATTTTCAAAACCCAAAACACTTATCTAGATCTGGGCCTACATCCACAAACTGAGATACTACCGGGTACGATTACTCCTACTAGTGCATTTATTGAACATTAATCTGTGCACAGAATACAATTAATACTATAGCGATATAGTGAATGGTAGACAGGAAGTGTGAACACTTATTTGTCTCTCTTTTTTTCCCTTTTTTTTGGGGGGTACATTATACCCCTGTCACACTACAACGTAATGAGCCAACGTGAGCCTAACGTGGTGATATTTCGTCATTACGATGTACGTACGTAGATGACGCAATGACATAGAGCGAGCTACACTTACGTCTGTTACGTCGACGTCGAGGTTTTGAACCTTTCAAAACTTTCGACGTATCTCGACGTGAAGCCTTACGTCGCGATGACGTGACAATGACGTTAGGTAGACGTTTCGCGATCGTTATACCGTAAATGACGTTAGAGTCACGTATGTCACTCAGACCGACGCCGGGTTGGAGCAACGTGTGGCAGCTTTTGCACGTTACGGTCACGTTACGGTCACGTTACGGTCACGTTACGGTCACGTACGGTCAACGTTACGGTCACGTTACGGTCACGTTACGGTCACGTTCGGTGCGTTACGTGCGTTACGGTCACGTTACGTCCACGTCGCACCCGTTACGGCGACGTTACGCTCACGTTACACTAACGCCCGGTCACGTCGCCAATTACCCCTCCCCCCTAACGTTGTCACGTTACAGCTAAGTCACGACGTACACCAATGTTACTTTCACGTTACGCTCACGTCCACAATTTGCATATTACGCCCATAACGTCGACGTAATATCATTACTTTCACGTTGTGGTTACGCTGACGTAGTCACGTCGTAGTGTGACAGGGCCATTAGTCGTCCCAAGCAGGGGAAATCCCAGTCACAGACAACTGGTCTTCCCCACTCCACTGCTGGTCGATAGAAAGCCCGAGCCTACACTTTTACCGACCCAAGGGATTTTTAACCTCCCACACCACATAGACATGGTATGAGAGAGCAACTGGCCTTTGATGATGCTCTAAGTTATACACAGTGGTGGAAATCCAAATTGGCAGATCTGGGGGCACGGGGAATCGAACCGCCAACCCTCAGATTAGGAGTCTGACCTAGAAAAAAGTCAGACACTCTAACCACTCCGCCAAAGAATACTAAGTTAATTTAAATTTGCATAGTCCAATGAAGCCATCCAATTTTCAAACCCGGCCTTCATTTGATCCTATGTAAAGCTGCATAGTCGGGTGAAGCATTCAAATTTCAAAACCAAAACAATTATCTAGATTTGATTCTACACATCTAACTTATATACTGATGCACTTCTTAACCATTTGTTGCCGGATAGAAGGAAATACGGAGTAAATTTAATAGAACCTGTTACTGCTATTACAGTATTATCGATTAGGCCACCGCACCCGGTAGAGCGCGGGCCTCGGGTGCGCGGTCAGGAGTTTGGTTCCCGGTCGAGTCAAACCAATGACTTTAAAATTGATACTTGTCGCCACCCTAGCCTGGCGCTTGTCATAAATAGGATAGGACAAGGACTGCTTAGCACAGTGTCAGGATAATGTAGCTGAGTGGGTTATTGGGTCATGGTGCCGGCGGCCTGATTTTCCAGTGGGGCAGCACTAGAACGTCACCATGAGTGCAGTGCAGTCACAAGTTGGTACCCATCCTGATATGACTTTAGATGTTGCCAGGACATAAAACTCCAACAACCAACCCACCAACGGACTGGAAGGCCGAATGAGTTGAGCGTCCGTCTGCCGTTCTGGTAGATCGTCGGATCGTGGGTTCGAACCCTGGTCGAGTCAAACCAATGAATTAAAAATGCATACTTGTCGCTCCCTAGCCTGGTGCTCAGCATTATTAGGATAAGGCAAGGAGCAGTGGAATGAAGAATACAAATCGTCCACGATTGATATTTCCCCTACTTTTTCAACTAATGTACCACAAAAACACACACACACAAAACACCGCCACCTCCTCCGCACACCAACACCTACCCACCCCCTTCCCCACACACCCACACACCCACTCCTCCCCCACCACCCCACACCTCTCGCGTGACGTGGCCGGGTAATGCATTGTGCGCTGCCGGCTCCGCAGCTTCCTCAGCGTCGTTCCGGCGACTCCCAATCACGTGACCTCACGGACGCGGCTGACCCGTGGGGGCGGCCATTTTGACACTAAGCTTTTGTGACGTTTCTAAACGGACGATGTTCTCGGACCACGTCGCCTGTAATCAGAGGGGCCGACACCGGGCTATGTCTACTGGAGGGCCGGGGTTCACATCGGCAAAACACGGAATCCCAACATCAGCAAAAGGAAAGACTCAGAGGAAAATGAACAAAACACTTTTTTTTTTAAAGGAAAATCTCTGTGGCGTAGTGGTTAGAGTGTCTGAATTTTTTTCTAGGTCAGAGTCCTAATCTGAGGGTCGGCGGTTCAATTCCCCAATTTGCCTCTGCCAATTTGAATTTCCACCGCTGTGTATAACTTACAGCGTCATCAAAGGCCGGTTGCTCTTATACCATGTGGTGTGGGAGGTTAAAAATCCCTTGGGTCGATAAAAGTGTAGGCTCGGGCTTTCTATCGACCAGCAGTGGAATGAGGAAGACCAGTCATCTATGACTGAAATTTCCCCTGCTTAAACAACTAATGGACCAAAAAGAAAAAAAAGAGAAAAAAAAAAGAAATTCATAATAAACGCCCAGAAAGAAGTTCCTTCGCATTCACATGAATGTTGCGTAGTCTGGTTGGTTCTTTTGTAGTTTCTGTCATTTTGTTGAGACAATTAATTATATTAGGCTGGCCTTTGTAATCTAAGGTAGATTACGTTAGTTTGATGTCACCTTGATTACAAATGGTTAATTTTTGAGATATTTGAAATGTAAAAATGCACAATTATTTTTTTGGGCACATTAGTTGTTTAAGCAGGGGAAATTTCAGTCGCAGGCGATTGGTCTTCCTCATTCCACTGCTCCTTGCCCCAGCCTAATAATGCTTAGCGCCTGGCTAGGAAGTGACGAGTATCAATTTTTAAGTCATTGGTTTGACTCGACCAGGATTCGAACCCACAACCCCACGATCTACCGCATGGGAGACGGACGCTCTAACTCATTTAGCCATCCCGTCTGGTGAATTAATGCTGGCATGCTTGCCAAAACTCTGACCCCCACAGGTTCAATTAAATTGAATTTGTATACACTTCTATGCAGCAACAAGCACTTAATGAGTGCACCAGCATTTAAGGTGAATATATAGGTTCAAACCTAGATAAGCGATTTGGTCTCCAAAATGTTATCCTTTTAGAACTATGCAGCTTTAATGCACATACAAAAGCAAAGCCATGAAACCACATGTAAACCTTTGCCCACCCACAACCTCCCACCCCCGACACCACTTGGTAAAAAGAATTAACACAATCAGGATAACTAACAATGTTCTTGGTCTCCCTCTGCTGCCATTCACCTTCCCTTCTAACAATGTACGGTATATTGAACTCTGACGAATGATGTGGCCAAAATAAATAAGTTTCTTTGTCTGTATAGTGGCAAAACAAGCGTTTCTTATTTTTAATTTTTCTGAGAACTTCTTTGTTGGTGATCTTCTTTGTCCATGATATTTTCATCATCCTTTGATAAGTCCACATCTCAAATGCTGCTAAACGTTTGTACATTTTCTTAGAGATTGTCTATGTCTCAGCCCCATATATTAGAGTAGACCACACATAACACTGAAGAATACGCTTCCTTGTATGTATTAATATCTTACTTGATGTTAACACTCTATACATTTTGGAGAATGTTGTTCGGGCTATTGTTATCCTTCTCTTAATTTCTTCCTCACATCTCCCTCCCATCATTTGTAATCTTTTGTCCGAGATATATGAATTTGGATACTTGTTCTATGTTTGTGACATCTATGGTTAAATTAAACTTATGGGGACAAAATGTGTGACCACGTTATTCCTCTTGCGGAAGATAGGCCAACATACAGATGCTAGACAGAGCTTGAATTAGTTAAACCATCACTGCATTCCTTCAATGCAAGCTCAACATTGACAGCCATTACCACCAGTTGGCTGTCTCTGCTGAGATGCTGAGACTGGTGAAATCAGTGACACATGCAGCTGATGTTCAGTCACAGTGATGAATGTTGTATGTGAACGTAATATACCGTATATGTCCCAATAGAAGGACACCCCCACACACCCCATTTCAAGATTGAAAGCACACACAAATTTCAAGATTGAAAGCACACACATATTCAGACTGAATGCACATACAATAAGACAATCCCACTTTATTTCAGAGGCACAACAAAAACAAATAAAAATGTACGATCATATTCAGAGTGAATGCACATAAAATAAGACAATCCCACTTTATTTCAGAGGCACAACAAAAACAAATACAAATTTACAATCATATTCAAAGTGAATCCACATGAAATAAGACAATCCCACTTTATTTCAGAGGCGCAACAAAAACAAATAAATTTTACGATCGTATTCAGAGTGAATGCACATAAAATAAGACAATTCCACTTTATTTCAGAGGCACGACAAAAACAAATCAATGAAATTCTTTAACTTTGAATAGACGCATATCCATGTGTCTGCACTCGCGCAGTCCACGTCTATTGGGACATATACAGTAGATTGTTGTAAATAATGATTGAGTAATAAAAGTATGTAATTGTATTCACATTTCTTTATGGTAGGCTATGTGGGACAGATGTGTATGAATTATTATGTGATACAGATTCATACGGGTTATTTGGTGAAAAATACATACAGACATATTGCTATCTAAAACATGTGGCAGGTCTGGGTAAGTGTCATCGAGAACTGTCAACATTTTCAATGTAGTTCAAAGAGTACTACTTTTCCAGACCCCCCTCCCCCCTCCCCCTCCCCCCTCCCTCCTCCCCCTCCCCTCCCCCCCCCCTCCCCCTCCCCAATGTAGTATGCATCAACATTTTACTACAAACCCAGACTAGGACAGGGCATGGAACAATGGAATTAGGAAGGCTGTGATTTGCTGCGATTGAAAATGCCCCTGCTTACAAGCCTATGATATGTAAATACAAGCCTATGATATGTAAATAGGCTTATATTTAAATAGTCTAGTAATAAGAGTAGAACAAAATAAAATACATATATGCCAAGAAAAAAAACAAAAACAACATAGGCTACTAACCATACCAACCAATTATCTATCTGCTACTGAAATGCAGGCAACTTATCAGCAGCTACTACGTGGTAAGATAACACCAACACTACAACTGGCCAGCATTGAAAACAAGCCTGGGTACCCGGGCTTATATGCTATGGACAGTATAAATACAGCATCAATAAAAAAATATATAAAAAAATAAAAAAATAATGTACAACAATAAATCAAATCAAATGAAAAATCACCGAATAATACCAACATTTCATAAAACGATAAAAGTCACACTTTACTGACAACACACCCTCCCCGCTCTCCCCTCTCGTATTTCGCTATCTCGTATGCTTTACATTGAATGTATCAGACTCAGAGTGGAGTGTGCTGCACACAATGCAGCACACTCCACTCTCATCATTCTCTCATCACCATGTACAACCCAAAGACGATGTTCTCAACGGCTGAAGACCAGTGCTTCAGCGCTGACAAAACGCATGTTTAGATGAATAAAAACACATGCTAACCACCAAAAAAAAAAGTGAAAATATTTGAAAATGTTGGACGGCCCCTTAATTTTAAAACAGAACATGCTGCCTTATTAGAGGTATTAGGAAGTAGAATCAAAGCACGGAAAAAAAAAAACACCACTGATCCCCTCCCCCTTTCACACCGCGCGGCTGAAATGGCGATCTAGTCTACTATACATACTAACTGAGTGTGCAGATGCCTAATTTGGAGATGTTAGATTAAATCTAGCTGCGGGATGTGATTTAGGAAATTTGATGCTTATGCCTGGTACACACCTCCCGTATATGATTCACGCGCTAAAACTGACTGCGTTTCACAACCCAACCCGTCCCGTTTCGCGACGTAAAACTGGCCAATTCATTTTTCAAATGTCTTGCGATTCGAGTTTTAAGCCCTAAAACTGAGTTTGAAGTCGCGAATCGCAAGGCTCTGGTGTGCTAGGGGGGCGCACACCTAACGACTAAAACTCAAACTTAGTCGCGAAACGGGCAGTTTTAGGTCATATACGGCAGGCGGGATAGAAAACAACATAGTCCCCGGCAAATTAGTTCAACTTCTCCCTCCAGGTGGCGCCAAGTACTGGGAACCGGGGATTTAAGACCCCAGCTCTCACCAGAGGGCGTCGTCGTTTGCGGTGACACTACACCAGTACACACAGAAAGTCAACGATGAAATTCTTTTTCGGGATTGTCAAGAATTGGATTATTTTCCGAGTAGAATTTGTCCAAAACGCAAAGTTCCAGACATGACAGTCCTGCAGAGAATGTTAGTACCTGTTCATAGGCTATGTGGGTGAAGATTCGGTGCACGCTAAGGAGAATAAGATTCATGTAGATTTGAAATCAAACCTCTTGCATTCCAGGCTAGTTTGCTAAAAAAAAAACACGATTACACCACCTAGTCTCCTTGATATATTGCACGTGTTTGGCCTGAACTTGGATAACATACACTGCCCCTCCACCCTCACCCCACCACTCCATAACCTCCTCATAACCTCCTTCCTCCCCACCCAACCGCAGACGTACCAACACCAGTACCCGACTCTCACCCTCACCCCACCCAAGTACGCCCCTACCCTCTATCCACCCCCCCACCCACACACCCACACCCAGACACACCTGTCTATATGGTTCCGTGTCTGAAAAGTCAGTGTATTAACATTGTCTCCCAGGGATTTCTTTGTTTTTGCTCTAGTGTTTTTATTCCTCTGAATAACATGTTCTCAGTGCTAATGCACTGGTCTTCCAGCCCTGATGACAATTGCCTCTACACAGTAAACAAATCTACAACAATATAGATAGACACTTACAGGAAAATAAGCAATACATCGGTACATGAATGACAGGTAAAGAACAGGATAAGACTAAGAGAAAAAAGAAACATAATATATATAATTGTAAGTCTTTTAAATGGCTTAAGTTCATAAGTTGTTTTAATGCTTACATTTGCATAATAATATTAATATAGGGAACGCGCTTACATAGATGCATGCACAGTCTAGGTGGGTCAACACCCATACACAACATAGCTTGTACAGGATCCCAGTATTTAGCAGTGTCCTAGGGGGGGGCTGATGAAAATGGGAAATATTGCGCCGAGAACAGGATTTCAAACCACACCTCTTACATTCCGGGGTAGTGTGCTAGCCATTACACCACCTAGGCTCCCTGATGGCATCACCTTATTCGTGCCCACCTGTGTATGTAGCTCCTTGCTTGAGAGGTCAGTGCAGTCTACTAGACATATACAGTATAACCCCGTTAAACCAAGCTCGGTTAAACCAAACGATCGGTTAATCCCTACTTTTGTTGGCGGCCCGCCAAAATACTACCATTCATATAAAAAAGTCAGTTAAACCAAAGTCGGTTAATCCAAATTATCGGTTAATCCAAACAAATTATGGGATCCCAGGGCACTTCCAGTACGGTTAATCCAAACTGTCACGTGGTTATAAGGTCATCTGAGACCCCACCAACTTTTTTATATGATAAATGGTAGTATTTTGCCAGGCTGCCGAAAAAAGTTTGGATTAACTGATCGTTTGGTTTAGCCAAACTTGGTTTAATGGGGTTATACTGTAAATACATTAAACAGATCAAAGTGTCTACATCCACTGTATATTACATGTGCAACACATGCTTACTAATTCATATTGCACCCACGTTTTTGCCAAAACCAAGTCAAAGTCGAAGCCAAAGCTTGGTTAAACCAATGATCAAATTGCTAGGGCCCTTTCAAGTTTGGTTTACAGGGTTACACTGTATATATAATTATATACATGCTATATATACATGCTATATATATATAGCTATATAACAGTATAGTGAGAGCGAAAGAAAACGCCTAAGAGGTTGTCTTTGCCTTTGAGATTTATTATATTTTTCACCGGATTATTTAGCCATGAAACTTACTGCCAATTATATACAAACAACAATTTACTTAGCACTTGTTAAAGCTGCATAGTCCGACAAAGTATCACGTTTTCAAAACGAAAACAATTATCTAGATTTAAGTGTACATAATTATTTAACTTAGATATTGATACACTTATGTCGCCACATAAAAGGGAATATGGAGGCAAGTTAATATAACCTGTTAATGTTGAAGCCAATTGTGTCAGAGTTTTGGCATGCTTGCCGAACCTAAAATAACATGTTTGCACTTCAAATATCTCAAAACTTAGTCAATTAAAATCAAAGTTCCTTCAAACTAGGGTACATGATAACTATCAATTAAAGATATTTATCTCAGAAAGATGACAGAAACTCAAAGTCATCGGACTATGCAACTTTAAGAAATTTGTATTTTAAATGGCTGACTTTTGAGATATTTGAAGTGCAACCATAGAGAATTAATTTTGCCATGCAGGCCAAAACTCTGATGAACAGCAAAACTCTGATTCAGCAGTAACATGTTCTATTTAACTGGCTCTGAATGCCATTCTAACTTATATATGGCGACAACTGTTTAATAAGTGCATCAGTATCAAAGTTAGATATGTATAATCAAATCTACATAATTCGCTTCACTCGGCTGTCATGGAGAGAAGACAGGAGGAAAGATAGAAAACAGACAGAAACTGGTTTAAATAATATTTAAGCGGCATGGCCAGAAATCATACGCTGACTGGAGTGCGTAACCAGGAGATCAGTCCCAGGCGGGTTGTGGTGGATTCAGGTAGATTCAAGTCGAGGATCAGCGCTCACCCCCTGAGAAAGAGGGTGGGTGGTGGGGAAACGATGTGTAGAGTAGCAGTGTCAAGCGGAGACTGAGTGAAAAACAGAAAGGCGATTCAGCAGGAAAGGTAAACAAACACCAGCAGCCTCGTGAGAAAATTACCCATGTTAGCCTCGGGTCAACATGCACAATTAAATCTACATAATTGTTTTGGTTTGAAAATTTGATGCAATTTTAAAGTGCATCACACACTTGTTAAACAAATGGGGACCGTCTTACACACTCATATGGGCGTAATTGTGATATCACAATGACACTGGTGGTGCCCCAACTAAATGGTGACAAAGAAATCATAATAATGACGCGAGGTAATGGTCGGCCCGGCACTCCTCACAGCTATGGCAGGGCGACCGGCGGCGTCATTAAATGGCAATTATGAATATATAATTAGGGGATTAATTACTACCGCCACGTAGCGGCGGTGGGCGGCAGATGGTGCGGTGTGGGGGGAGGGAAGGGGAGGGGAAGAGGGGATGGGGGGAAGGGGTGAGGGGGGAAAGGGGGTCAGCGGGGGGTAGGGAGAGAAGGAGGAAGGGGGGAGGGAAGCGGGGAATGGGAGGGGGGGAAGGGGGAGAAGGGGTAAGGGTGGAGGGTAGAGGGGGGGGAGGGGGCAGGAGGAGGGGGGGGGAGGGGGAAGGGGGGAAAGGGGAAGGGAGGCGGGAGGGAGGGGAAAGAGGTGTGGAGGGATAGGGGGGAAGGGGGGAAGGGAGGGAAAGTGGGGAGGGTTAGAGGGAGACGGTAGGGGGAGGGGCAGGCGGAGAAGGGGGGAAGGGGGAGTGGGGGAAGTGTAGGGGAGTAGGGAAGCGGGGAGGGAAGGCGGGGAAGGGGAGGTAGATGGGGCAAGGGGGTGGGAGGGTCAAGGGGGGAAGGGGGGAAGGGGGGACGTGGAAAGGGTAGAGGGGAGGGAGGAGGGTAGGAGGAGGGGGAAGGGGAAGGAGGGGAAAGGGGGAAGGGGTAGAGGGAGACGGTAGGGGGGATGCGGAGAAGGGGTTGGGGGGAGTGGGGGAAGTGGAGAGGGGGGAGTGGGGGAGTAGGGAAATGGTAGAGGGAAGGGAGGAGGGGAGGGGATATGGGGAGGGAGGAGGGGGAGGGGCAGGGAGGGTAAGTCGTGTATGATATGTCCCGTTACATAACTGGATGAAACTCACACTTAACGGTTATTTGTCTTAAAGCTGTACAATGAGTAGGTTTTAAAGTTGCATAATCCAATGGGTTTCAGCTTTTGGGATTTTCTTAGATAAATATATTAGGTTGGTTGTTAAAATCTACCTTATTTTGGTTTGCAGTGATTTTGATATAAAATGTCTACCTTGGAAGATATTTGAAGTGCAAACAGACACAATTAAAGTTGGTGTGCTTGTCAACATTCTGACGCTATAGGCTTCAGTAGTAACAGGTGCTATCAAATTGATTTAGTTTTCCCTTCTAATTTCAAGGGAGCAATAAATGCTTAATGCATTCACCAGTATCTGAGTTGGGAATCTAGATCAAATTTAGATAATAAATTGGTTTTTGAAAATTTGAAGCTTTCTTGACTTGACTTCTGGGGGGTTCGTAACCTTACGATGGTTACCGGCTGCAGAACTGCAGCATTATAGAGAGGCACCGATAAATCGGTCCAATCTTTGGTTGAAGGTTAATCTTCTGGTGGGATGATTGTAGAAGCTGGGGATGTCTTTACAACAATTAAAATGATGAAGAAGCTTTCATCGGAGTATGCAGCTTTAACAAAATGTCAGTTTGCTTGTTTTCTCAGGGCTTTACATCTTAGCAACATCTAAGGTAATATCAGGACGCGTACACACATGTCACTCACTCCTGGTGACTTCATACTAATAGTGCTGTCGCACTGGGAGACCGGGTCGCCGGCATCAAGCTCTGAAATATCCCACTCAGTCACATACTCCTGATCCAGAGCAAATCAGTCCTTATGGCTGCCCTGGTAGGCACCATTGACTTCCACTGTGCTGATAGTTATGTCATGTCGCCTTTTTATTACTAAGCCACATGCAGTCAACCCGATATCCCACTGACTCTCAATATCCTAATTCTGAGCAAACCAGTTCTTGTCATATCGTAATGTTGCATAGTCCGATCGTTTTGAGCTTCAGAAATTTTCTGAGATAAATACATTAGGTTGATCGTTATAATGTACCTTAGTTTAGCTTGAAGTGGACTTTTATTTTAAGTGGCTAACATTTTAGATATTTGAAGTGCGACCATGCAAAATTAATTTTGGCAGGCTTGCCAAAACTCTGACACCATAGCATTATGCAGTAACATGATCTATTCAATTGCCTCACTATTCCCTTCTGTGTGGCGACAAATGCTTAATAAGTGCATCAGCATCTAAGCTAAATATGTAGAATCAAATTTAGATAATTGTTTTGGTTTTTAAAATTTGATAATTTCATCAGACTGTGCAGCTTTAATAAATCGGAGTGTCAATCTAGGTAGTGACAAGTATACATTTTATAAGTCATCGGTTTGACTCGGCCGGGGTTTGAACTAACAACTTTCTGCTCTGGCAAACGACCCAGTGCTCTAACCGATGTGGACATCCTATTTGTTATAAATAAATGCCTTTGGTTCCTTTTAGTTAAATGCACATTGGAGACAATTGCAAGATACCTGTACTCTATTTTAGTTCCGAGTAACTTTGATAATAACTGACTATCTTTGGAGTGCAAGTGTGTAAAATAGGTTGCACATGAACACCATTTGAAAATACCATTGCTATTGTCATGTGGGCGATGAAAATGGTAAATATTGCGCCTAGAGCAGTGTAAAGTCGCCGGCTGGTGGTGTGACTGGTGTGGACAAGCCAAGAGAAATCAATACAGGTAATGAAGGAAAGTAGGTAAAGAGTGAAAGTAGGAGAGTGAGACTCCTTGATTTATTATCTTATATAGGTTTCTAGAATCCAAGATGGCAGCGGTCACATGGGTTGATCCACCAATCAGAGTTCAATCTCTTGTATCCAAGGCCTTGTTATGCTGGCTACAGTGCCTGGTGGTGGCCAGTGATCCATAAATAACACCATGGGGGGAGGGGGTATGTGAGGTGACTCCTCCAAAGACTATCTAAGAAGTGACACTCCTCCACAGACTATTTTACTATACAATTTCTATACCTAATGAGTAATAGTTTACCAATTCCACATATCCCTCATATGCCTTTGGATTTTATATATTACCATTTACCATTATATAGACAGTTTGCAATTTATTATAGTAGTTTCACATATATCCTCATGCCATTAGATCGGAAAATTTTACATCAGGATTCAAACCCACGCTTCTTGCCATTGGAGGGCTGGTGTTCTATTTCTAATCTGTCCACCACCTAGGCTCCCTGATACATTCACCATATCCATGCCAACCTGTCTATGCGGCCCCTTGCTTGAGAGGTCACGTATTAAGCTGTTGTAGTAGTCTTCATTGACCTCTCAGGCAAGGAGCCGCATAGACGGCTAGGGTGGGTTAGGGTAGTGGTGACATCAGGGAGCCTAGGTGGTGTAATGGTTCACAGGCAGTGGTGACAGAATGCAAGAGATGTGGGTTCGATTCCTGCTCTAGGCACAATATTTCACATTTTCATCACCCCCATGACACTATGTGGGGTGGGGTGGTGGGGGTGGGGTACGTTGTGTGGGGTGTGGTTTCATCACCCCCATGACATTGGTTGCCGTGACCATGATCATGTACAAGGTGTTTGTATAGTTGTTGAACCTACCATGTGTATAATCTGCGCTGATATCTCAGGCAAGGAACAGCATAGACAGGTATGTGTGGGTAGGGCAGTGACATCAGGGAGCCTAGGTGGTGTAATGGTTAGCACACTGACCCGGAATACATGATATGTGGGTTCAATTCCCCCTCTTGGCGCAATACATGTATTTCCCATTTTCATCACACCTACGACACTATCTCGGGAGGGTGAGGAGGGTGAGGGTGGGGTACTTGGGGGGGGGGTGGTACTTGGTGTGTGGGGGTGAGGTGGGGGACTGGGTGGGGTGTGGTCTGGTGGGGGGTGGGTAGGGGGTTGGTGTGGTACTTGGGTGGGGGTGAGGTGGTGTTGGGTGGGGTGGGGTCCGGGATGGGTTCGGTCGGGTTTCGGGCTGAGTTTGGGTGGGGTCCGGATGGAGGTGGGAGGGGTGGTGTATCTGGTACTTGGGTGGGGGTCAGGTGGGGTGGGTGGGGTTGGGATGGGTGGGGTAGGGGGTTGGTGTGGTACTTGGGTGGGGGTCAGGTGGGGGTGGGTGGGGTCTGGATGGGTGGGGTAGGGGGTTGGTGTGGTACTTGGGTGGGGGTCAGGTGGGGGTGGGTGGGGTCCGGATGGGTGGGGTAGGGGGTTGGTGTGGTACTTGGGTGGGAGTCAGGTGGGGTTGTGTGGGGTATGGATGGGGTGGGGGAGGGGGAGGTGGTGATGGGAGTCTGCTGTGGGGTGGGGGAGGAAGGAGGTTATGAGGAGGTGGGGGAGAGGTAAGGGTGGTACTTGGGTGGAGGTTGGATGGGGTGGAGGGTCAGTGCCTGTTATCCAAGTTCAGGCCACACACGTGCAACATATATTGCAAAATCCTGTCCTCACACCCTATCATTAAAAGGTGCAGGTGTCCCCCCGAAAAGGGACCCTCCCACCACGACGGTCCCCACCTCTATTTCTCCCGCGAATATTTCCACCATATTTGTATGTATATTGCCATCTCTACCCCCCCACCCCGCCCCCACACACGCTCCCCCCCCCCCCCACCACACCACAATCATCACACAACACCACACCCAAGACCAAAGCGAGGGTGAGAGTGTAACTTGAGTTATATTGTGGTGGTGGTGGGAGGTGGGGGGAAGCTTCCTTCTAAGTTCTAGTAACACATGATCATACATTCCTCAAATGGACATGTCGAATTGTTAAGGAACCGCGAGGGTGCTGTGTGGTGCGCTGTTGAATTGCTGCAGTGACGGACCGCGGTAGGAGCACAGCCTGCCGTCGTGTAATCAGCACAGGAGCTGTGCTGTAATTAGTGTGCTGCACTCCGTCTGTAACCAGCGAACCCCATCCTCTTACCCCCACCCTCCCACCCCACCCCACCCCACCCCACCCCACCCCACCCCACCCCACCCCACCCCACCCCACCCCACCCCACCCCACCCCACCATCCTTCACACACGTACACCCGCTATGATTCAGAATGCTTATTGCAGGACGTGGAGGGCTGGCAGTTCTTGAGCAGGGAGAAACAGGACGTGTGTATGTCTCACGCCGTATGCGGGGAGGACGTGTGTGGATGAGACAGAACATGTGTTGATGTAACAGGACGTGTGTGGATGACAACAGACGTGTGTGGATGAACCATGACGTGTGTTGAGGAACAGGACGTGTGATGGGGGAGACATGACGTGTGTTTAGGAGACAGGATGTGCAATGAGGAGGCGTGACGTGTGCTGAATAGACAAGATGTGTGTTGAGGAGACATGACGTGCAATGAGGAGACAGGACGTGTGTTGGTGAGAGATTACGTATGTTGAGGAGACATTACGTGTGTTGAGGATACACAACGTGTGTGGATTAGACAAGACGTGTGTTGATGATACAATACATGTGTTGAACATACGGGACGTGGGTTGACTGGACATGACGTGCGGTCAGAAATATGATGGAATGTGATGATCAGATGTGATGGAATGTGACGTGTGGCAAACGGATGAGACGTGTCGGGAGGAAATAAGACAATACCTGTGAAGGAGAGACACGATGTGTGATGAGTACCTGTGATGGGTGAGCAGGGTTGTGTGACATGTGGTGAGGAGGTAGGACGTGCAGTGAATGGGGGCTATGGGGTCACGTGGGGCTAGGTAGCATGACATGTGGTTGAGGAAAAACACTATGTAGTAAGCGGAACAGGTGCGTTTAACGTTAAGGGTTGTGACATGTGCCGCAGGATTCTGATTGGCTGCCACATGCTATGAGGGGTAAGACATGTTGGAGAAGCTAGGATATATCACAGAATGTATCGAATACCGACTTGTGACAGTGCACACTAATGCCGACTTTATAGTGCTGCCCCACTGGGAGACCAGGCCTCTGGCACCCTGACCGGATATCCCACACAGTCACATTATCCTGATGCTCTGCTAACCAGTCCTTGTCCTTTTCAATTAATGCTGAGTGCCAGGCTAGGGATCAACAAGTATCACTTGCTATATGTCGTTGGTTTGACTCAGCTGGGATTGGAACTCCCAACCTTCCGCACGGGAAGTCTGTGCTCTATTAATTCGGCCAGCGCGTCCGGTGGAAAGATGTGTGGATGATGTGTGGATAATGTGTCTTGAGGGAGTATGCCGTGTGGTGAAGGGGTATGATGTGTAGTCAGGGGGTATGCCATGTAGTGAGAGGGTCCGACATGTAGTGAAGGGGTATGACATGTGGGGAGGGGCTATTACGTGTGGTAGGGGGTATGACTTGTGATGAGGGGATATGATGTGTGCTGAATGGGCATGAGGTGGAGCGATGGGGTATGACATGTGGTGAGGGGGTATGACATGTGGTATGTGGACATATTGCGTGAGGAGGGGTATGGCGTTTGGTGAGGGGGTATAATGTGTGGTGGGGGGGTATGACATGTGGTGAGGGGGTATGACGTGTAGTTAGGTAGGACGACATGTAATGAGGGGCTATGACGTGTGGGGAAGAGGTATGACATGTGGTGAGAGGGTATGCCATGCGGTGAGGGTTATGACGTGTTGTGAGTGGGTATGACGTGTGATGTGTGGTGAGGGGGTATGACATGATGTACTGATGTAATGATGGGGTATGATGTGTGGTGAATGGGTATGACGTGGGCGATGAGGTATTCCGGATAGTGAGGGGTATGACGTGTGGTGACGGGGTATGACGTGTAGTTAGGGGGCATGACATGTAGTGAAGGGGTATGGCGTATTGTGAGGGGTGCTATGTGTGCTGAGGAGGACTGACGTGGGCTGAAGGGCAGTGACGTGTACTGAAATGTATGACGTGTGCTGATTGGGAATGACGGGACTATGACACGGGCTGGAGAACCGGAACAAGAATGGGAACAGGAACCGGAAGTAGAGTCGGCATTTGGGGGAACTCCAAGAACCAACTCGGAAGGACCAGGATTGCCGGACATATGCTTGCAGACAGGTAGGTGGGCAGTGAACAAATATATTCTGCATGTATATGAGCCTGTGTCAAAAGGTGATACCTCTTCTTTGTTTTGCCCATTGTAACGATTGACACAAAACAGCACAGAAACGGTTATACTGAAAACACAAGGACATTTGCTTCAAATCAATATGTATTCTATCGGGATTATGAAACACCATGCACAAAACAAATCAGTTTATCCTGAGCAAATGCATAAGATAGTATGTTGATCGTTACAATGACAAACCCTCTCACCCAAACACCCACTCACTCATCCAAACACCCACTCACTCACACAAACACCTACCCTCTCACCCAAACACCCACCCACTCAACCCAACACCTACCCTCTCACCCAAACATCCATCCACTCACCCAACCATCCATCCACTCACCCAAACACCCATCCACTCACCCAAACACCCACCCACTCATCCAAATATCCACCCACTCACCCAAACATCCATCCACTCACCCAACCATCCAACCACTCACCCAAACATCCACCCACTCATCCAAACATCCACCCACTCACCCAAACATCCATCCACTCACCCAAACATCCACCCACTCACCCAAACATCCATCCACTCACCCAAACACCCATCCACTCACCCAACCATCCATCCACTCACACAACCATCCACCCACTCACCCAAACATCCATCCACTCACCCAAACATCCACCCACTCACCCAAACATCCATCCACTCACCCAAACACCCATCCACTCACCCAAACATCCATCCACTCACCCAAACACCCATCCACTCACCCAACCATCCATCCACTCACCCAAACACCCATCCACTCACCCAACCATCCATCCACTCACCCAAACACCCATCCACTCACCCAACCATCCATCCACTCACACAACCATCCACCCACTCATCCAAGCATCCATCCACTCACCCAAACATCCATCCAAACATCCATCCACTCACCCAAACACCCATCCACTCACCCAACCATCCACCCACTCATCCAAACATTCACCCACTCACCAAAACATCCATCCACTCACCCAACCATCCAACCACTCACCCAAACGCCCATTCACTCACCCAAACATCCAACCACTCACCCAAACACCCACTCACTCACACAAACCTCCAACCACTCACCCAAACACCCATCCACTCACCCAAACACCCATCCACTCACCTAAACACCCATCCACTCATCCAAACACCCATCCACTCACCCAAACATCCATCCACTCACCCAAACATCCATCCACTCACCCAAACACCCATCCACTCATCCAAACATCCATCCACTCACCCAAACATTCATCCACTCACCCAAACATCCAACCACTCACCCAAACACCCATCCACTCATCCAAACACCCATCCACTCATCCAAACATCCATCCACTCACCCAACCACCCATCCACTCACCGAAACATCCATCCACTCATCCAAACATCCATCCACTCACCCAACCACCCATCCACTCACCGAAAGATCCATCCACTCACCCAACCACTCACCCAACCACTCACCCAAACACCCATCCACTCATCCAACCACTCACCCATACGACCACCCTCTCACTCAAAGACCCACACAAACCCACTGACACCCACACCCCCACACCCACTCACCCACACTCACTCACCCTCACACCCCATCCACTCACCAACACCCAGACCCATCCACACCCCACCCACCCACTTACTCAGCAACTCACATACACACCTACACACCCTACTACCACCACCACCCTTTCATGCATTCCATCATAACACTACTAATATTCCAGTTTTTGTTCCTACGTCATTTACTGTTAAATGCTAATTTTGCATTGTATTTCCAGAGTAGTATATTGCAGTTTAGTTTCTACTAATTTTGATTCCAGCATACCCCGTGTAAAAGGCATAAATATGTAATGTAAAACTCATGATTTATTCTTGGTACAATAGTTGATTAAGCGAGGGAAATTTCAATCACGGACGATTGGTCTACTTCATTCCACTGCTCTTGCCCTATGCCAGTAATACCAAGTGCCCTTATGGTGCTGTAACACTACGACGCTTCTCGTCGGCGCGCCACCAACACACAAAATAAGTTGTACGCATCGAGACACATCCAACTTTTCGGCGGTGTGGGGAAAAAGTTTGGCGTCAATGCAGCGTGTTAGTAGCGCACGCCCAACATGTGTCGACGGGTGTGGAAAAAAAAGAAAAAAGTTTGGTGCGACATCATCATATGACCTTAGATGTAGCTAGGGCATAAAACAACAAAGCAACCGTTTGGCGCCATGTGTGGAGACGACCCTCACGTGTGCACGGCGTCTGCCTACCATTCGCATAACGATCTTCCAGCGGGTCCAACGTGACTCAACGGAGACACGTAAGGTTCAACCCACACGTTGGCACACGTCGAAAAGTTTTCTGCAAGCACAATACTTTCGACGCACGCCAACGCGCGCCGACGATCCTCGTCAACCCTCAATGTCCATCAAGGTGTACCGACATGTACCAACACGAGCCTAACGTGTGCATAACGCTTCCCGACATTTCCCGACGTTTCGGCCAAGAGTGACACACGTCGACGCGCGTTGGAGAGAAACGTCGTAGTCTGACAGCACCATTAGGACAAGTATACATTAAGACATTGGTTTGACTTTGCCCTGGGTTCAAAACCTTGACGTGAACCTTTGTCTGATGCTCATGACCATATATATTAGTTCAAGTGGGGTGGGGGGCGATTAATTTAAAATTTGCTCAATCCAAAAGCTGTAGCCCATTTGGAATCCACTAGGATATGCAGGTATTGCAGGTATTGTAATACCTCAGGGAGTTTGACGCCCCTGCCCTGCAGAGTTGCAAACCACTGCCTTGTGGTACAGGTTCTTCACATAACCAAAGGCTAAGGGAGCAAACCCTAAACAGAAAACCATGTCACTGTGGCAGCATTAAGGCCAGTTGATGTATGGAACTCCCAACATCTCCCGACCAGCCACTGCAGGGACACATAGTTTTGCGCCTGTCTGGACATGTTCTTGCCGGTGTGAAACCTCTATTTGCTCCCCGAGAGAGTGTCGCTGGTAACTTGCAAAAGCCAGCAGCACTTCAACACATTTTCAGGCAGCTTTCATGAAATGTGACCGACTCATGGACATCACTCTCACAGCAGAGAGCTAAATGGAGAGCGGCAGTCAAGTAATGAAAGCAGTCTTTGTCGCATCGTGACCGACAGCATGGTGATGACGATGAGGATATTTAGATAACCAGGTACACCATAAACAATTTCACAAAAATCATTAATATAGGAAATCAATCCATAAGTATTATGACCAGTACTGCACAGCGGCGAAAACAAATGTGTGCACTTAACCATTATGAGCCAAATAAACAAACAATCACTAAATAAAATAAAAGATTATCTGTAAAAATAATAAATTGTTACTGCACATAAGTAAGGAATTTTTTCACTCAGCATAAACCTATATATATATATGACCAGATGGGATGGCCGAATGAGTTAGAGCGTCCATCTCCCGTGTTGGTAGATCGTGGTGTCATGGGTTCGAACCCGGGTCAAGTCAAACCAATGACTTAAAAATTGATACTTGTCACTTCCTAGCCTGGCGCTCGGCATTATTAGGATAGGACAAGGACTGGTTGGCTCAGTGTCAGGATAATGTGACTGAGTGGGATATCAGGTCATGGTGCTATAAAGTCATCAGGAGTGCATACTGTCACAAGTCGGTACCCGTCCTGATATGACCATATATGTTGCTAGGATGTAAAATAACAACAAACAAACAAACAAAACCTATATATATATTCTTGTTATTTCCAATATCGCTAATATCATTCGACTGAACTGAACACAAACTTGTATGACTGTATTAGTCACTTGTTTTTGTTTTGGTGTTGGTATTTTATATCCTAACAACATCTAAGGTAATATCATGATGGGTACCAACTTCTCTGAAACTAGGCACTAAAGTATGGTTGGTTGTTGGAGTTTTACGTCCTGGCCACATTTAAGGTCATATCAGGACGCGCACCGACTTGTGACAGTGCACACTCATGTTGACTTAATAGTGCTATGCCACTGGGAGACCAGGCCACCAGCACCATGATCCGATATTCCACTCAGTCACATTATCCTGACACCGAGCCAACCAGCCCTTGTCCTATCCTAATAATACTGAGTGCCTGGCTAGGAGGTGACAAGTATCAACAAACAAACAAACCATCGCATTCAAACATTCAACTAATAACTTACTAAATTGATATAGGATAGATACATTTCACTACTTAGCCTGGCTCTTGGCATAAAAAGGACAGGGCAAGGACTGGTTAGCTTAGTATCAGGATAATGTGACTGAGTGGGAAATTGGGTTATGGTGTCACCAGCCTGATCTCCCAGTGGGGCAGCACTATGAAGTTGCCATCAGTGTGCACTGTCACAAGTCAGTATATATCCTGATATGAACTTAGATGTTGCTAGGAATTAAAAGCCAAGCAAAGAAATGCTTCACTTAGTCGGGGCTCGAACCTACTAAATCGGGCACCAGAAGCCATTCAGTTGTAAAGTCCTCAGCTGGACTCTGTGGTTGTGTCGGCATGCTATAATGAAATCAATACAGGCAAGAAGAGAAAGGAAGAGTATAAAGAATGAAAGTAGAGAGAGAGAGACAATGCCCTCAGGTTTATTATTATATAGTGGCATACCACCTGACCATGTTCTCCAATGAGAATCAAGCATGTATAGTTCCACCAATGAACATCAAGCATTCCAGTGTTACCATGGCTACTGTGATCTGCCCACCACCACCATGGGGTGTGGCTACTTGGCCACCACCTGCCTGAGCTGAGTGTGTGGTGATCCATGACTAACAGAGGGGGGAGGGGGTAGTGAGTAGTGCTCCAAGTGCCCCTTACACACTATCTCTAGTGCCTCTTTCACACTATCTGACTAAGATATAATGACTATTCACCATAAGTAAAGTATCACCAGCAACTACATAAATACATTCATGCATATGGCATTATATACCATTTACCATTATATACCATTTGCATTCCCCACCAATGCATTTTATCAGAATATTTTACACATTGTTATTATCAATCCAGCCATTCCGTTCGGTGTCCAATAACTAGAGCTCGTATATTGTAATATTCTAGTAAGACTATGCACATACTTTGTATATGGGAACCCTGTAATGCACATTCACATTCTGTACAACATGGTTATTATCCAACTGCCTTTATATACAGTTTACTATAAACCGATAGTGTCATTGAGTTTCTGCAATGTTTCTCATCTCTCACTCTCTCCCTCCTCTATCCCTCCCTCTCTCCCTACCCGCGCCCCCCTCTCTCCCTCTCTCCGCCACGCTCGCTCTCCACTTCCTCCCTCCCTCCCTCTCTCTCTACCGTTCAACCTTTCCCTCTATCTCTCCCTCTCACGTTCTCCCTCCCCTTCATCTCCCTCTCTCCCTCTCTCCCTTTCACCTCTCCCTCCCTCCCTCGATCCCTCCCTCTCTCCCTCTCTCCCACTCTCCGTCTCTCCCTCTCTCCCTTTCACCTCTCCCTCCCTCCCTCGATCCCTCCCTCTCTCCCTTCTCCCCGCTCTCCCTCTCTCCCTAGCCCCTCTTCACTCTCCCCATATCACTCCCCTTTCCCTCTTCCCCTTCTCCCTCCCTCTCCACCGCTCCCCTCTCTCCCTCTGTCCCTTTCCCCTCTCCCTCCTCCCTCTCTCCCTCTTTTCCTCTCTCTCCCTCCCTCTCTCCCTCTCACCCTCTCTCCCTCTCTCCCTCCCTTCTTCTCTCCCTCTCTCTCACTCTCTCCAACTCTCCCTCTCCCCCTCTCTTCCACTCTCCCACTCTCCCTATCTCCTTCTCTCCCTCTCCCCATCTCCCTCCCTATTCCCCTCCCTCTCTCCCTCCCCATCTCCCTCCCTCTCTCCCTCGAGCAGTTTTACTATACAGATGGCAGATCAATTCTCTGGCGCTGAAAAACAGACATTATTCAATCAATAAACTACATTAACAAAGTATTAATGGAAATAAATGGAGTAGGATACCAGTGTTAGGTCATAAATACATAGTTTCTGCACTGACTCTGTGAATTAATGATGAGTCTTGCCATCATGAACCATGAATTATGCACCACATCGAACCTGGTCTGAGCGGATGGAGTCGGTGTACTACTCCAGGTGGCGCCAGTGGGTGATATGATGAAGAACGGAACAGTAACCGAAATAGAAACATATATAATGGCATACCAAATGAAGGAAATGAAGGGTTCAAGCAAAAAACAACCCCGACAAGTGCCATCTGGGTAAAAATGAAGCCATATCTATGAGTAACTTTAGAACTGAAACTGCCGTCAAACCCAGAGCCGTTTCAAAATTAAGGCAACACAGTTTCTCAAACAGGATCATAAATATATGGAACAGTCTTCCACAAAATGTTATTGATGCCGGCTCAATAAATTCATTCAAGAACAGATTAGAAAAAGCATGGGCTGATGATCCAGGGAAACTTTACCACTTATTCACCACATGCTACTAATTTATTCCCTGTGTTGCTAATTCCTTGCACTCAAGCAAAAATGAGAGACAAATAAGTGTTCACACTTCCTGTCTACCAATCGCTATATCGCTATATCGCTATGTCGATAGTCATATTCGCGTGTTCACTAAAGCTGCTACATCCCCTTTATAATGCATGACACAGTATGACATTGATAGATTTGAACTAGAAAGAGTAACACTAAATTCTATTTGACAGAAAACACCTACACAAAATTGCATCTCAACCCTTCAAATAGATTAAATGTGTGATTACCCTTTTTGTAAATATATATTTATTTAAACTTCCATTGTCCGATGGTTTTCACTTTCTACCATGTGTTATAATATATAAGGTTGATAAATATCAGGTATCTTACTTTAGTTTGAAGTAGATTTTATGGCAAGCTTTGGCGATCTTCAAAGTGAAAATATTGTAGTGGTCTGCACTGACCTATTAGGCAAGTAACCACATAGACAGGTAGGCATGGGGAGTCTGTTGATATCAGGGAGCCTAGGTGGTGTAATGGTTAGCACACCGGCCTGGAATGCAAAGAGATGTGGGTTCGAGTCCCGCTCTAGGTGCATTATTTCCCATTTTCACCACCCCCACGACACTGGTTGCCGTGATCAGGATCCTGTACAAGCTTGGCGCTGTATGGTTGTTGAACCTACCCTGTGTATGTATGTGTTAGTGCATTGCCTGTATGTATGTAATTGTAAGCATTACAAGACTTACAATTCCAGGGGGACGAGTGTAGTGGTCTGCACTGACCTCTTAGGCAAGTAACCACATAGACAGGTAGGCGTGGGGAGTCTGTTGATATCAGGGAGCCTAGGTGGTGTAATGGTTAGCACACTGGCCCGGAATGCAAAGAGATGTGGGTTCGAGTCCCGCTCTAGGCGCATTATTTCCCATTTTCACCACCCCCACAACAATATCTTAAATTAATTTGGGCATGTATGTTAAAATTCTGAGAACATCGGCTTCAGCAATAATTAATTCTATTAAATTGGTTTAGTACTCCATTCTATGCAGCAACAAATGCTTAAAAAATGCACCATTATCTAAGTTCCATAGAGTGAAACCTCACTAAATCGACTCACCTTGGGACCGACTTTAAGTGGTCGATGTAGGGAGGTGGTCGGTTTAGGGAGTTAGAATAAGGTTACAATGGTATTGTTGGGACCCACATACAGCGATCGATATAGGGGAGTGGTTGATTTGTGGACAGTGACATGGTTTTCTGTTTAGGGTTTGCTCCCTTAGCCTTCGGTTCTGTCAAGAACCTGTACCACAAGGCAGTGGTTTACAACTCTGCAGGGCAGGGGCATCAAACTCCCTGAGGTATTGCTATACCTGCAATACCTGCATACCATATAGCATCAAGGGCAGTTGATGTATGGAACTCCCAACATCTCCCGACCAGCCACTGCAGGGACAAATAGTTTTGCGCCTGTCTTGACACGTTCTTGCCAGTGTGAAACCTCTATTTGCTCCCCGAGAGAGTGTCGCTGGTAACTTGCAAAAGCCAGCAGCACTTCAACACTTTTGCAGGCAGCTTTCATGAAATGGAGAGCAGCAGTCAAGTAATGAAAGCAGTCTTTGTCGCATCGTGACCGACAGCATGATGATGATGATGATGATTTGTGGAGGTGGTCAGTTAGGGAGGTTTTACTGTATGTACATAATCAAATCTAGGTAAGTATTTTACACATAGTTTTGCCAAATTCGATGCTTTCATCATACTTTCCCACTTAAAAGTATGTTTGTTTAATGTTTTATGCACATATTATTAGATGGAACATTAAATATACAGTAAAACCTCTCTAAATCGACCTACCTGGGGACCGACTTTAAGTGGTCCATTTAGGGAGGTGGTCGGTTTAGGAAGTTAGAATATGGTTTAGGAAGTTAGAATATGGTTAGAATGGTATCGTTTGGACCCAAATAAAGCGATCAATATAGGGGAGTGGTCGATCTGTGGAGGTGGTCGGTTAGGGAGGTTTTACTTTATTGATGCTGTCTAAGTATATACTGTTGCTACTATGATGCATTCATCGGTTGTGGGTGCATGTGGTTGGAGCCACCTGGGTAGCAAACCAGCTTGTGTAAGGTAGGTCAAGCAGGTGTCTTGCTGATAACAGGTCAGATCCTATAGAGGGGGGTTATGATGTCACAAGACAACTTTCGGTGGCCATATTGGATGACATGCAGAAGGATTGCAACTGCCTACACTGTGCTTATTTACTGATTTGCTGGTTTATTTGTCACTGTTTTGAGCAGTTTGGCCTCAGAAGTTGTTGCTAACGCGCTGTAAGTAAACACACTGGATGTAAACTGCCCAGAACCTCCCATAACACAAGAAAACTCTGTTTTACTGCATCTGCATGCATTCCCAACATGGCTAGGGAGGGTGCTCATTATCCACGATGGCAGCCCGCTGACTGCTGATTGCTAAGTAATGACGTCACATCCACTCCCTCTATTGGTAACTGGTCATTCGGGCCACAATTCTTGCATAATATATAATGGAGCGGGGGGTATTTTAGGCCAGCTATCGTCACTGCAAATTAATTATAACTTGTCGTTTGTTTATATATGTAATATCGATAATATAACACATATCTGCTATATTCAGACTCAGAGAGTCAGCACTGTGCAACACTTTGAGCTTGGTCTGGCCATTTTGGGCAAATTTCCACATAATATTTTCTCAAGAAGGCCATATTTCTTTTCTTCTCGCACACAACGGCCCCCCCCCCTCCACCCTAAAGCATACACACATATAATCATCAAGCAGCTGGAGGGGTGAAGTCAGCTGTGTTTGGCATCTAATCAATTCCAATGTCAAGGCACGACGTTATGCACATCACTAGCCTTGTTGTGTAGTGAGCAGTGTGCAGAAAGCGAACAGGGAGGAATTCTGCTTCAACGCCCAACGAAAACCTCTTTTGAATTTGACCGGCTCGTCGATGGTGGCGGAGGGGTGGGTGTGGGGGATGGGGTGCTGGTGGTGGTGGTGGAGGGAGCGGTGTGGGGTGGTGTGGTGGAGGGAGGGGAGAGGTGGGGTGGGTGTGGGATGTGGTGGTGGAGGGGCGGGGGAGAGGTGGGGGTGGGGGTGGGGGAGATGGGGTGGTGGTGGTGGTGGAAGGAAGGGGGGAGAGGTGGGGTGTGTGTGGGGGATGGGGGTGGAGGTGGTGGGGGAGGGGGAGAGGTGGGGTGGGTGTGGGGTTGGGGTGGTGGTGGTGGAGGAGGAGGGGAGGGGAGAGGTGGTGTGGGGGTGGGGGATGGGATTGGGAGGGAGGAGGGGTTGGGGGGGTGGGAGATGGGGTGGGGGTGGGGGTTGGGATGGGAGAGAGGTGGGGTGGGGGTGGAGATGGGGTTGGTGGTGGAGGGGATGGGAGAGATGTGGGGTGGGTGGTGGGAGATGGGGTGGTGGTGGTGGAGGGGGGAGAGGTGGGTGGGGGTGGGAGATGGGGTGGTGGTGGTGGAGGGGAGGGGGGAGGTGGGGTGGGGGTGGGGGATTGGGTGGTGGTGGTGGTGGATGGGAGGGGGAGAGGTGGGGTGGGGGTGGGAGATGGGTGGGTAGTGGTGGTGGAGGGGAGGTGGGAGAGGTGGAGTGGGGTGGGATATGGGGTGGGGTGGTGGAGGGGAAGGGAGAGAGGTGGGGAGGGCGGGTGGGGATGAAGAAGATAGCATTGGAGTGGAGTGGAGAAGGTGAGTGTGGGGTGTGGGGTGAGGAGCGGGATGGAAGTGCAGGAAGGAAGTGGGAGTG
This sequence comes from Branchipolynoe longqiensis, assembly GCA_030323885.1. Taxonomy (NCBI): domain Eukaryota; kingdom Metazoa; phylum Annelida; class Polychaeta; order Phyllodocida; family Polynoidae; genus Branchipolynoe; species Branchipolynoe longqiensis. Next base: position 55,736,731 of record CM059201.1, on the reverse strand, counting down.
AGGTACAGGAGGAGTTGGAATATGTACGGAGTAGGGGGTGGTCGGAATGTGTGGATGAGGGGAGGGGGGGGGGGGGGGGACAGAGGCCAGTGGCATGGAGTAGGGGTAGATGTGGAAGAGGGGTGGCATGGGGTGAGGGAGGGGTGGGAGGGGCGAGATGGTTGAGAGGGGAGTGAGGTGGAGGGTGGAGGAGTAGGGGGATGGGTGGAGGAGGGGATGGTGAGGGGTTAGGCGGAGAAAGTGAGGAGGAGGGGGGTGGGTGGAGGAGGGGATGGTGATGGGTTAGGCGGAGGAAGTGTGGAGGAGGGGGTAGGACATTGAAATGGGTGGACGGGGTGGTAGGGGTGTGAGACAGAAAAGGCGGTAAAGGTGGATGTGGGGGTGAATGAGGTGGGGGGGGGGGGGGGTGACGGGGTGGTGGGAGAAATGTTGGATAAGGTGCTGAGGGAGCAGGGGCCATATGCATGAGTCTGGGTTAGCGAGCTAAACCCGTGGTTAGGGGCGATCGCCGGGTTAGCGGCGAAAAGTTGGTATGTATGGACCAGTGTTACGGAAACTCCATGAGTTTAACGTCGTCTACGCTAACCCAAACCCATATCAAGTTTACCATCAAGGTTAGGGACCGATTAGGCACAAATCTATTCAAAGCGATCATATTTAACAGAATCGATGTCGCTATCCATACTGTCGAAGATCAACAAGACATCGCTGCCCCCGCCGCATCGGCGGCAATATATTAGGCCCAAATCTATTCAATGCGATCATATTGAACATAATTACATACTCAAATCATGAAATTTCATTAAATTAACCCTAAATTCGAACCGATATTAACGCCGCCGCTACAACGCAGCGATATTAATATTGTCAAATCGACGAATGTACACTACAGAGGGATTTCCCATATCTATAAATAACTGCTAGGTTAGCTAATGCCTCCATGCTTTGGCTCCGTGCATACCCCGTGACCCATTTCTAAACACCAGGATTAGCTAACCCGAATGCGGTCCTTAACACCGGGGCCGATAAATAAGTCTTCATGCATACGGGCCCTGATGTGATGAAGTGGTGATGGGAGGTGGTGGGGAGGTGGGGGCGGGCCAGTTGGCTGGGAGGGTGGTGTGATGAAATGGTGAATGAGGTGAGAGGGTGTGGTTTGGGGGGGGGGGCGGTGTTGTGAGGTGAGGGGGTGGGGGGGGGGGAAGTGTTGTTGGACTAAGGAGGTGCATTTATATGCTATTGCGGTCAATCATAAACCCATCCTAATTTTCAGCTTCTGTGATTGGGTAAACACAGTAAGGCGCCCAATGCTCCTGAAAGAGGGTGGGAGGGGGGCAGGTATTATATTAGAGGTGCAGTGTAATCCACTTAAGGACCAACTCCCTCCCCCATTCGGCCACAACTTCGACAATGCCAGAAAGTGCATATAAAAGGCCCATTGCTGCTTGGTGGAAAGAGTTGCCTATGTGGCAGCAGCGGGTTTCCTCCAAAAGGAATTATGTCAGAATGACCATATGTTTGATGTCCAATAGCCAATGATAAAAATCAATCTGCTCCAGAGGCGTCGTTAAATAAAACAAGTTTTTTCCACGACAATGACTTATATCACAGAACCCCTCAAGTCCACAGTGAAAATGCATCCGAATTCCGTCCAGTAAATTTGTCCGTGGATTTGAATAAACTCGTATTAATAGCCCGTATACTAATGAAGTATCAACAGGTTGGTGCTGCTTGCTAGGTGTATTTTAGACAATTGGAAGCAAGAAGAATCCGCGCGGATTTACAAAGAGTGGTCGACTTGGAGAGTGTCGACTGTATGGGTGAAGTGCGGCTACTAAGGACATGAATACACTCCAACGCCTGGTACACATCTACCGTATAGGATTCACGCACTAAAACTCCCGACTCAACCCGACCCGCTTAAAACTGAAAACGGGCCGATTCATTTTTCGAATTGTGAATCGCAATCGTAATCGTTCGGTTTTAGCCCTGAAACTGAGGTTTTATGTGCGAATCGCATTCGCTAGGTGTGCGCGGGGAGTGAAACGGGCAGTTTTAGATCGTATATGGTAGGTGGGTGCGCACAAATGGTAGGTGTGTACTAGGCATTAAAGTTGTCGTTATATTTCTTTGGCTGAATACAGGGCTAAATTATTTGCTTAGTAGTATTATAATCAACCATTCAAGCTGAAGTAAACTCAATTATATTAGTCAACATAATAAATGCCAACATTTGTGATCATAGAATTACTCCAAAGAGTAAGTTCTTCCTCTATCCCTCTCTATCGCTCTCTCTCGCTCTCTCCATCTCCCTCTCTCCCTCTCTCAATATCAATATCTCCCCCTCTCTCTGCTTTTCACTCTATCTCTGTCGTGTTCTCTGTGGCGGAGTGGTTAGAGTGTCTGACTTTTTTCTAGGTCAGATGCCTGACCTGAGGGTCGGCGGTTCGATTCCCTGTGCCCCCCCACCTCTGCCAATTTGGATTTCCACTGCTGTGTATAACTTACAGCATCATCAAAGGCTGGTTGCTCTCATACCATGTCTATGTGGTGTGGGAGGTTAAAAATCCCTTGGGTCAGTAAAAGTCTAGGCCCGGGCTTTCTATCGACAAACTGGCCACAGCAGGAGCGGCCAAATCGCAGTCCTGGGAATCAGCTATCTGATTGCAAATCCTGCTACCACCATCCACCACTGAGAGCATGTCCCACGAATAAAGATCATACCTCTTCTCGAAAATCCCTTGAGATAACTGGTGGAAGGACACGATGAAGAAGACTCTATCTCCAATGTATGTCCCTTTCTCCCTCTCTCCTGTTCTCCTTCTCTCCCAGTCTCCCTCTCTTCCCCTGTCTCTCTCCCCCTATCTCCCTCAGTATATCCTTCTCCCTAACTCCCTCTACCCATCTCTCCCTCTCTTCCTTCATACTTCTTTTGCTCTCTCATTCTTTCCGTCTCCTTCTCTACCTCTCTCCCTATCCATATCCCTCTTCCTCTCTCCTTCTTTCGCTCCCTCCTTCTCTTCCGCTCTCCTTCTCTCCCTCTAACCCTCCCTCTCCATATATATGTTCCTACTCCCCTCCCTCTCTCTCCTCTCTCCCTCCTTCCCTGTCCCTGTCCCTCTCTGCCTCTCCCCTCTCTGCCTCTCCCCTCTCCCCATGTCCCCCCTCTATCTCCCTCCCCCTCTCTGCTCGCCACAAGTCGCAGACGTCGGCCAGTGTGGCCTCACCCCTTCAGCCGGGTGCGCCGGGGCCTGCACCGGTACATCCCGACCCACAGCGCAGTGCAAGCCGGGGTGCCCGCAGCACTGTCAACGTCCTGTCATGTGCAGTTGTACCCCATTCACCGCTGATTATCCAAGACCAAGACGCCTTGGGGCAGAGATGGTAGGAGCCTCTTTGAAAAGCGCTTGCGCGTGTGTGCGCCTGTGTGCCTGTCCGGGTGTGTGTGTGGGCGTGTGTGTGAGCGTGTGTATGTGTGTGAGTGGCTGTGCATGATGCCATTTTGCACGGTGAGAATCAGAATGAAATGAAGCGGAGTCGATGCAGGCAAATGCACAATCAGCCACTCACCAGTGTCCCCCCTCCCCGCCCCCAGGGTCATTTCACTCTTCAGGGCCGCCGGCAATTCGCTTTCTTTTTCTTCCTTATTTACTTCTCCTTTTTTAAATTTATTTTTGTATTCTGAAGGGTTGTAATATGTCGGGACTCGGCCGTCTGAACCCCAAACATTACTATGCTCCACAGGTCTGTTCGGACAACTGTATGTCAGTCCCCACCTGTAATTACTCTGAACAACTCATAAGGAAGAAAGGAAGACAAGTCGGGCAAAATTGACAGTGAAGAGATTGTGCTTTATTGGCGTCAACTCCTGTTCACCTACTGGTGACCCATCACCCTCACTCCTTACCAACTGCTCACACAGATCCGCCTGACTCTTGCTTGCGTATATCAGAATCAGTGCCTACAGCCCATTGAACCTGAGTCCAATGGTTGTTGCACACAGCTCAGTGTCTTTGGAATAGATGTTCCTAGTTCGAGTGTAGAAAGTGGAGTCTCCCCCGAGAGTGCTTCTCCAAGAGTGCTTACTGTGGGGTCTGTGTGTCAGGTATAAGGAATGCCAGCCAATCAGACACCCTCTACAGCCTGGGTGGGCGACGCCCTAATAGGGGGCAGCTGTCACTCAACCCCATGCAGCTGCAGGTGGTGTCCATAATGTGTGCAGGATGGCTGGGTGTGTTCATCAGTCCCGTGGTAACAGGTATTTGCAGACATTTACAACAAACACATATAAGTGCTCCTCTTCTTCAATGGCATTCTTTCTGGTGCAATAATTATTAACTGTCTCTTAAGTATGAACATCACATCATAACCTCGGTCGCTATGTGTTATCACATTTCCACATAGGCGCTTATGTCACAAAGCGAGTGGGGCACCCATTGCTTCTCTGTTACATAATCATGGTACCCACTCCGTCGCCCAAGAATAATAATGTTCTTTGCCAATATATAAACCTAAACCGAAAATCTGTATATTTTTACAGGGCGTTGTTAGCCCTGTAAATGTGAGGCCTTTTAACGGTTTGTCCATAATGACTGTCCATTTGAATACTGCTACATACACTGCACAGCCTGGTTACCCCCCCACCATCACTCGCCACCCCCACCCGCACACACACATCAGCTTGGGGAATTAATTATCATACATACATATGAACCTTACATCATTTGGTTGGCTGGACGGTGCAGCTTTTGTGTTGGGCGGTTGGGTGTTGGAGTTTTATATCCTTGCAACATCTAAGGTCATATCAGGATGGCGACCGACTTGTGACAGTGCACACTCATGGTGACTTTATAATGCTGCTCAACTGCGAAATCAGGCCACCAGCACCATGACTCGATATCCCACTCAGTCACATTATTCTGACACTGAGCTAACCAGTCCTTGCTCTATCCTAATAATGACGAGTGCCAGATTATGAAGTGACAAGTATCAATTTTGCAAGTCATTGGTTTGACTTGACCCGGAATTGAACTCCTGATCTCCCACACTGGAGGCCTGCGCTCTACCGATTCGTCCACCACGTCCAGTATCATCAGGAGGAAAATTACATATATGAACCTAGCGTCAGTTATATGTGCATATATCATATTGCATCACATGCATGTATCTGATCTATAATGGAATATAAATAAAGGATATGCCACCTTCCAAGCTCTGGCAAGATTGTTAGTGATGCGAGCAAAACACTCCTGTGGCAGAGGCACCGGTAGATTTTAGTGAAGAAAGTCACCACAGTGGCGCCAACAATCAGTTTAAAGGTGCAGCGTCCGATTAAAGCATCATCATTTTAAACCCCAAACAATTAGCTAGATTTGATCATACATATTTAATTTAGATACTGATACACTTCTTGCCACATAGAAGGGAATGCTGAGTTAATTTAATATAAATGTGTTACTGCTGAAGCCTGTTGTGTTAGAATGTTGGCATGCTTGCCAAAATTAATTTTGAATGTTTGCACTTCATATATTTCCAAAGTTAGACAATTAAAAAACAGGTACTTCAAAATGAAGTGAATTAGACTATAACAATCAATTTAATATATATATCTCAGAAAAGTGACAGAAACTCAAAACCATCGGACTGTGCCACTTTAATATAAACAAGATACACATAATTTATTATCTAGAATATCGAGATGATACTAATTAGGACCTTCTGTTCTTTATCCTCCTGTAATGAATTATACGTCACACACAAATAGGAGGTCGGTCGATTTAGAGAGGTTTTACTGTATTCCCGTAATAGATAATAGAGCATATATATATGCGCTGAGTACAGATGGCAGTTAGATGCTTGACTGCCCAAAGAACAAAACATAAAACCACACACAATAAACACCAAAGCAACAGACAGCACACATCAGCTCTGATCAGATAGTCTATAGTCGTGTTCACAGGGGCCAAATCTAAAGCGATTCAGCCAAGGCGAATACTAGGAATCGAATTAGCGGTCCGTTCACACGGGCAGTACTTGGGGCTGGAAATCGATATCTGCGCATGAGCAAGTCCAGTCTGACCAGCGCCAGTTTTCGGTTAGGCGCCGTCACCATGAGAGAGTGGGTTTGACCTAGATATGTATGTACTGAATCGTATTGGTTTGGAATGGTCAAAACTTCTGCTGGGCAGTGAAAACCTATAAATAAATGATGAACAAAACATCTGTGCACCTCTATCCGGTTCAGAGACCAAATTATATAATATGCGCTTTTGATCGACCGGAAAGTCAACAAACTAAGGTCTCGATTGCGCATGCGTGTCACGTCCTTAATCCGCCTCAGTGTGTTCACACGGGCAAAATAAATCGATTCACAGAAATCGACTCACGTAAACTACCTCGACAAGTGGTTTACAGCATGCGCATCACAGGAATCGATTCAGCCCTAATCCGCCTCAGGTGCCCGTTCACACGCGAAATGTGAGCCGAACTAGGCAAGTCGAATCCTAGGAATCGATTTACATTCCCCGTGTGAACACGGCTTATGTCCGTCTCTGTCTTTGTCTGTCTCTCTGTCTCTCTGTCTGTCTCTCTGTCTGTCTCTTTGTATGTGTGTCTGTCTCTCAGTATGTCTCTCTGTATCTCTGTCTGTATCTCTGTATGCCTGTCTCTCTCTGTCTGTTTCTCTGTCTGTCTAACTGTATGGCTTTCTGTCTGGGTCTCTGTCTGCTTCTCTGTCTGTCTCTCTGTATGTCTGTCTATCTGTCTCTCGCTCTGCCTCTCTCTGTCTCTCTGTCTGTATGGATGTCTCGCTCTGTCTTTCTCTCTGGATGTCTCTCTCTGTCTGTATCTCTGTCTGGCTCTCTGCCTGTCTCTCTGTCTGTCTCTCTGTCTGTCTCTCTGCCTGTCTGTATCTCTGTCTTTGTCTGTCTCTCCGACTGTCTCTCTTTCTGTATCCCTGTCTGTCTGTCTGTCTCTCTCTCTGTATATCTGTATGTCTGTCTGTCAGCTGGTGGTGTCCGCTGCACCCCCCTCACCATGGAGCAGCGCCTGGAGTGTGGAGCTGTATGGTTGCCGTCCTTTGACTCACCTGTCACCTGACACCTCAGAGGAGGATGTATATGTTAATTACAGGGCTCCCCACAACACGCCTCGTCTGGTATTATCGCATTATCAACATCTTGTACACACAACCAGCAGTATCACAAACGACGTCGACAACACATCTCTTGTACGACATGGTCCGCCGGCTGACTGTGGAAAGCGTAAAGCTGCGACCAGGGTTACCTTCAACTCTTTGCATCTGAGGCGCCTTGGAGAAATTCCTAATGTCGCTCTACTCTAAGTCTAAGCGGCGTTATAGCTGTCAGCTGTCAGTTATCACCACCAGCACCACCCGCACCGCCAGCACCACCAGCACCACCAGTACTAACATCACCATCAGCACCACCAGCACCACCAGCACTAACATCACCATCAGCACCACCAGCACCACCAGCACTAACATCACCATCAGCACCACCAGCACCACCAGCACTAACATCACCACCAGCACCACCAGCACCACCAGTACTAACATCACCATCAGCACAATCAGTATCAATATCACCACCAGCACCACCAGAACTAATATCACTACTAGTACTAACACCACTAGCACCACCAGCACCAGCTCCACCAGCACCATTAACACCATCTGCACCACCACCACCACCAGCACCAGTACCACCAGCATCGTCAGCACCACCACCACCACCATCACCACCACCACCCCATTTGAATTGCAATTGCCTTTCCCGTCGCCTCTGCTGACATTGCACTTGTGCGAATGTCAAAGCCTGAAGCGAGTTCCACAAAACCGCCTCTTGGATGCATCCCCATCAGTATTCGACTCCATCAGGACTGGGTGTCACACCCTGCTGCTTCAGACGCCCTACACCAGTGTCCCCCCCCCCTCCACCCCAGGAACATTGATCGTAACATCACATACACTATCCCCATAATAGCAGCACAGTTTTTGCAGCGACCCACCATCTTACTTAGCCCATAACACTGAACTAATTATGGCTAACCCACTAACACACTAACCTCCTTCATAATCTGCTATTACTAATATGCCCTACCTAAGTACCCGCTGGTCTACCTATTTACAATGTAATGTAAACAGCTGGAAGACCAGTGGCTGGCAGTGCCTCGGTGCTGAAAAAGATGTATGTTTTGATGAATAAACTGTTTTACAAAAAGGTACCTTTGCACCTACATTAACCTACCATTCACATTATCTCTGCCACACTGTTATCAGTCTTGATTGATTGCTGAATTGTTTAAAACCATGTCAACAGGAATGGCCATATCCACAATGAAAAGCTAGCAGTATTTATTGTGTCAGTTTTGTTGTTCACATTGATATGTACAGTAAACCCTCTCTAAATCGACCGACCATGGGACCGACTTTTAATGCTCCATTTAGGGAGGTGGTAGGTTTAGGGTTTGTTTAATCGTTAAACAGGTATTGCATGGGTGCTAATTTGGGACCCAAATAAAGCGATCGATATACGGGAGGGGTCGATCTGTGGAGGTGGGCGTTTAGAGAGGTGTTATTGTACATAAAAATATACACGGAAATATTATAAATGGTCAGATTTGTGGCAAATGACAGCAGAAATGACCTCATATGCAATTTTGGAGTGTTTATATTTGTGTCAAATGACAGTAACAAAATTAAATCACAAAACTCAGCTTTTATTACCGGAAGTTAGAGATAAGAGTCTAGTTGTTCAGCCGTAAAATGTGTTTGTGGTTTACATTGATAAAAGAGATCTCAACATTTTATTTACATTAAAACATTGCTGGAGTAAAAAAAAACATGAAATCTACACATTCGAGCAGAATGCTTCTGAGTGTCAATGGCATACAAATAAAATCTGTTGTTTTACGTCCTAGCAACATCTAAGGTCATATCAGGACGGGTACCGACTTGGGACAGTGTGCACTCATGGCAACTTTATAGTGCTGTCCCACTGGGAAATCAGGCAGGCAGCACCATGACCTGATATCCCCCTTAGTCACATTATCCTGACACTGAGCCAACCACTCCTTGTCCTGTCCTAATAATGCCGAGCGCTAGGCTAGGAAGCAACAAGTATCAATTTTAAAGTCATTGGGGTTTGACTTGACCAGGGTTCGAACCCACCCCACGATCCACAAGCACGGGATACGACGCTCTAACTGTGGGCGTCTGGTCCAGTATTGAAGGTAATGTTAATATACTTTTTCCTTAATTTCTATTTTATTTCTATGGTATTAGTAATGTTTATGTGTTATTTTTAAATGGGGAAAGCGCCTCATAAGTATTTCACTTCTGCTTTCCACTTTTTTCATGTGAAAAATTACTGATATAAATATCAACTTGTGTGTACAATGATCATGTGGAAATAAACAAAATAAAACAAATACAATTTTTTTTTATAGACACGACACACCTCGGAACAAATTGACCAATGAATTTAGGCTCCCTTGACTTGCCACAACACAACAAACCACGGCCCGCACCTGGGGAAGGGGGGGGGGGGGTCAGTGTTGTCACTCACACATGGCACCACCCCCAGCACCACCCCCAGAACCACCTCCAGCACCACCCACAGCACCAGCACCAGCACCAGCAGCACTCGGTGAAAGCCGCCAGTAAACCTCAATCAGTCATCAGGACAAACTAAGGCTCCGTAATGGCTTTAATGATTGTTGACGACAATAAGGGCCACAATTCAGGCCATTATTGCAGCCGGCTGGCGCTGTTCTGTGATGGACGGTAATTTAGACTAGCTTCAATACACCCATATCGCCACTGCTCTGCTTGGCATGTTGAACAATAATCAGCCTGGATAGAGCAGTGATATGTCAATTCAGCTTAATAGCGATGAAGATATCAAAACTATTTAAACTAAACTGGAGGGTGGGTGGGTGGGGATCTTTATCAGTTAAGTGGCACACATGTGAGGCGAGCAGGGAAATGGGGCTGCTGCTGTGTTAAAACTGCTTATCCCGATGAAGGCATTATATTTTCTAAAGAAACACGCTAACTTAAAGTTGCATAGTCCGATGGTTTTGAATTTCTGTATTTTTTCTGAAATAAATATATTAGATCGATCAGTAGTGTATACTTTACATTAGTTCAAAGTTACTTTTATTTTAAATGGTAAACTTCTGAGATATTTTGAGTGCAAACATGGAAAATTAGTTTTGGCAAGCTTGCCAAAGCTCTGACACCATAGACTTCTGCAGTAACAGATTCTGTTAAATTGACTCAGTATTGCCTTCTATGCAGAAACGAATGCTTAATAAGTGCGTCAGTATCTAAGTTAGATATGTCAAATCAAATCTAGATAATTGGTTTGTTTTTGAAAATTTGATATTTCATCGGCCTATGCAGCTTTAAATTTGATCCTATATAAAATTATCCAACTTAGATCCTGGTGAACTTAAGAAGCATGTACTGTCCACGTGCCCCCACCTCTGCAAATTTGGATTTCCACCGCTGCATATAACTTACAGCATCTTCAAAAGCCAGTTGCTCTCATAGTCATACCATGTCTATGTGGTGTGGGAGGTTAAAAATCCCTTGGGTCGGTAAAAGTGTAGGCTCAGGCTTTCTATCGACCAACTGTCTAATGGTGAAAACAAGTCTACTCAGACTTATCCATGATAGGCAGTATAAATCTTCAAGAAGGCATTACTGCATAAAGGGAATGCAAAGTCAATATAAAAATAATTCTTAAGGCCCAGACAGACCTTACCAGATTGAGCAACGGACATAAACCGGACAAAGAATTTTCTAGTCCATTGGTGTCCGGTATCAAAATGGACCGAAATGTGTCAAAATATACAAGTCTGTCTGGCGGTGTCCGGTACAAGTTTTGAACATGTTCAAAACTTGTACCGGACACCGCCAGACACCACCGGAGATAGAACGGACACACCAGATGGGTACCATATATAAACCATACATTACCGTACTTCACCGGACAGTGTCCGGTTTCTGTCCGGTTCCTCAATCCGGTGGGGTCTGACTAGGGCTTTACTGATGAATCCTCAGGTGTCCAGCATTTCGATGTGCATGCCAATTGTGTTTGTACATGTTTTCAGTTCAAATATCTTCTGCGATGTTAGCAATTATTATTCAAAGTTACGTCAAGACTAAAATGACGTAAATTATAAAGATTAACTCAATATATTTAATATAAAATAATATGGCAGAAATTCAAAACAATCGGACTGTCCCACATTAAGCGTCCGTGATGACAATAATTATTGCCCGATATGGGGTTTGATGCCCGAGTGATTCTGGAATAAGTCCTGGTTAAGAGGGAGTTGGGATGATTGGATCCAACTACTGTATTATGTAACTAGAAGGATAGCAAATAATCATGTAAATAAAGCATGTTAAAATCAGTGAACGTGTTTTATCCGGGAAGGATATTCAAATGAGCTAATGGGGGTCATGTGGCGTAGTTCATTTTTCCGACACTTGGTGGTGCGTCGGTACTAGTGGGCCTAAATGGCCATTGACAATGCTTTGAGTTTGCCGGTACACGCAGTGCAAAACGTTTATTTTATTCAGAATTAATAGAAATTCAGAACCCTAACCATATAAATTTAATATAATCTATTCGTTGAATATGTTTTCTATATGTGTACCAAGCAGTTTGTCTCTAGGTGGTGTGGTTTTAGAGATATTTGACTTCTTCTGTATGAAGATTGCTCACGGCCATTGACAATGCATCGAGTTTGCCGGGACGCGCAGTGCAAAACATCTATTTTATTCAAAATTAATAGAAATACAGAACCGTAACCTTATCAATTTAAAATAATCTATTCGTTGAATATGTTTGCTATTTGTGTTGAAAACAGTTTGTTTCTAAGTGGTGTGGTTTTAGAGATATTGCCATTGCCAATGCATTGAATTTGCCGGTACGCGCAGTGCAAAACGTTTATTTGATTCAAAAGTAATAGAAATGCAGAACCCTAACCGTATAAATTTAATATAATCTATTCGTTGAATATGTTTTCTATATGTGTATCAAGCGGTTTGTCTCTAGGTGGTGTGGTTTTAGAGATATTTTACTTCATTTGTATGAAGATTGCTCACGGCCATTGAGATTGCAGTGTGACAGTGTGCTGTTTAGGCCCACTACTTCAGTGGTGACGCGAACGGCAGGAATGTGAACTAATGCTTTGGGCAAAAGGAGGTCGTGTGTTCGATCCTTGATGGCATGGCACAAAGAGACTTACCGAAATGCCACTTGTCACTACGGGGTGAGCATGGCGCTTGGCATAACAAGAAAAGGGCAAGGACTGTTGGGGCGCAATGTCAGGATAATGTGACTCAGGTGGAATATCGGGTCATGTTGTTTTTTTTGGTCCATTAGTTGTTTAAGCTGGTCTTCCTCATTCCACTGCTGGTCGATAGAAAGCCCGAGCCTACACTTTTACTGACCCAAGGGATTTTTAACCTCCCACACCACATAGACATGGTATGAGAGCAACTAGCCTTTGATGACGCTGTAAGTTATACACAGCGGTGGAAATCCAAATTGGCAGAGCTGGGGGCACGGGGAATCGAACCGCTGACCCTCAGATTAGGAGTCTGACGTAGAAAAAAGTCAGACACTCTAACCACTCCGCCACAGAGAACGCCACATGTTGGCGACAACACCCTATTTATCCCAGTGGAGCAGCACTAAAAAAGTTGCCATGAATGTGCACTGCGCTGTCACAAAGACCGCGTCTCTCGTGATATGACCTAAGATGATTCCAGGATGAAACTCCGTCAAACAAACAAATAAACAACCCATTATTAATATTATCTGACACACGTAGTCGTCTGTCATGGCCACTCAGGCAAGGAGCCACACATAGACAAGTGGTCATGGATATGGTGATAACATCAGGCAGCTTAATGCTAGGTACACACCTACCGTATATGATTCGCGCACTAAAACTCCCGATCCGACCCGACCCGCTTAAAACTGAAAACCGGCCGATTCATTTTTCGAATCACGAATCGCAATCGTAAGGAAGCAGTCTTAGCCCTAAAAATGAGTTTTAAGTCGCGAATCGCAATCAGTAGATGTGCTAGGGGAGTGCACACCTCACGACTTTTGGGCAGTTTTAGATCGTATACGGTAGGTGGGTGCAGAAAAACGGTAGGTGTGTACCTAGCATAAGATAGTGTAATGGTTAGCACATTGACTTGGGGTGCCAGAGCTTTGGGTTCGATTCCAGCTCAAGGCGCAATATTTCCCATTTTAATCACCCCATGACACTGGTTCCATGACCAGTATCCTGTACAAACCTCATGCTGTATGGTTGTTGAACCTGCCCTGTGTATGATTGTGTAAGTGCATTGCATATATGTAAGACCTAAAACAACTTATGGACGTAAACCAATTAAAAGACGTACAATTCCAGGGGGACGAGGAGAGTCATCTGCCCTAACCTCTCAGGCAAGGAGCCGCATAGACGGGCAGATGGGCGTGGGTAGGGTTATGCCATCAGATAGCCTAGTTGGTGTAATAGTTAGCACACTTTCCCAGAATGCAAAAGGTGTGGGTTCGAATCCTGCTCTAAAGTCTAAGCGTAATATTTGCTATTGTCATCACCCCCCACAACACTGGTGCCGTGACCAGGTTCAAATTCTGCTCCAGGTGCAATATTTCCCATTGTCATCACCCCCCACAACACTGGTGCCATGACCAGGTTCAAACCCTGCTCTAGGTGCAATATTTCCTATTTTCATCACCCCCCATGACACTGGTGCCATGACCAGGTTCAAACCCTGCTCTAGGTGCAATATTTCCTATTTTCATCACTCCCCACAACACTGGCGCCATGACCAGGTTCAAACCCTGCTCTAGGTGCAATATTTCCTATTTTAATCACCCCCCTCGACACTGGCGCCATGACCAGGTTCAAACCCTGTTCTAGGTGCAATATTTCCAGTTTTCATCACCCCCCCTTCGACACTGGTGCCATGACCAGGTTCAAACCCTGCTCTAGGTGCAATATTTCCAGTTTTCATCACCCCCCACAACAGTGGTGCCGTGACCAGATTCAAATCCTGCTCTAGGTGCAATATTTCCTATTTTCATCACCGCTTGACACTGGTTCCGTGACCAGGTTCGAATCCTGCTCCAGGTGCAATATTTCCCGTTTTCATCACCTCCCACGACACATATACAAAGACCGCAAATGGCAAGGAAAATCATGTAGGTTGTGACATAAAAGGAGAAGAGAAAAGAGGAGGGTTGTAACTCTAGTGACTCAAACCGGAAGTTGCTGCAGGGACTGCGCGTCCCAGACAGCTAGCAGGGCCCGGCTGTTACACTGGCAGTGAGAGGGTGCCGTGTCAGTGGCGAATCGTGATCTATGCCGCTGCAGACCATGATGCAGTTCGACACGTGTGGGTTGGACAGCTGCCCCGCCACAGCTACACAGGCCGGGACAAGCTGTAATTAATTACACAGACTCGGGGTGGTACGCTTGTGAAAAAGAACTTTTTTAAGGGTGTTTTTTCTCTTAATTGAAAAATAAATGAAAATAGGTTTTAGATGGGTTTTTTTTAAAGCAGCATTTAAATCAACTAACAAGTTTTGATATGGGTATTTTAAGGGTCCCCAAGGATGTGAATAATTATAGTTAGCGCCATCTATATTCTAACCGAGAACTAATAATATCTACTGATTGAGCTGCCACCTGGTGTAATTCACTTATAACTAATCAATGACGTGGCAACTTAGATCACTTCGACCGGAGCAGCTGGACTGGGAGGACGTGTCCATAAGGTTCAGATTTACCGTCCCTCCCACCCAGCTATATGGTGTTCATTGGGTTAGTGTCTGGTATCCTCGAATCATTGACTTAAAACTCACAAATCAAGACTAATGTAACAAGTTAAAAAGATTTAATAAATGCCACTTTATACTGTACTTGTGTCGCGTTGGTTGAATTATAGTTTAGTATCTTCGCAATTTATTCTCTCGAAAGCCGAACCTGTGTATGTGACTATCTATGGAATGGCAGAAGTGTCGGTTCGGATCCAACGCTGAGCTCAATGTTATACATTTGCAAAAGTAAACACAAAAAAACACCCCCCGCGAGAGAATAAATTTGAGTGGCAGAAATGTTGGTTCGAATCCGACTCTAAACACAATGTTTGGCATTTGTAAAAAAAAAACACCCCAAAATCCCCCGAAAAAAACAGATAGTACATTCAAAACCAACGCAATTATCGAGATTTGATTTGACCTATATAACTTTGATACCGATGCCCTTATTAAGCAGGTGTTACCCCATCTAATGGAACACTGAACCAATTTAATAGAACCAGTTACTGCAGCGGCCTATGGTGTCAGTGTTTTGGCATGTTTGCCAAACTAATTTGACATGCTTACCCTTCAGATATCTCAAAAGTTGGCCATTTAAAATAAAAGTTACTTCAAGTTAAAGTAATGTAGATTATAACAATCAATTTTATTCGTAATCTCAGAAAAATGTCAGAAACTTAAAACCATCGGACTATGCAACTTAAATGTAGTTCAACATGTACATCTGTCGCGAGGGTGATGAAAATGGGAAATATTGCACCTAGAGCGGGATTCGAGCCCAAATCTCTAGCATTCCAGGCGAGTGTGCTAACAATTACACCACCTAGGCTCCATGATATCACCATACTACCAACGCCTACCTGGCTATGTGGTTCCTTGCCTGAGAGGTCAGTGCAGACTACTACACTCATCGTGCTGGAATTGTAAGTCTTTCAATTACCTACATACAGGCAATGCACTTACATACAGATACACAGGGTATGTTCAACAACCAAACAATGTATAGCTTGTACAGAATCATGGTATTAGCAACCAGTGTCATGGGCATGATGAAAATGGGGTGTATTGTGCCTAGAGTGGGAATCGAACCCACATGTCTTGTAATCGAAGCCAGTTTGCTAACCATTACCCCACCTAGGCCCCGTGATGTCACCACCCTAACAATGCCTACCTGGCTATGTGGTTCCTTGCCTGAGAGGTCAGTGCAGACCACTACAACTCCATAAGCCAGTCAGCGGTTTCAAAAGGATAGCTAGTTTGTGTAGTTCTATCACCTCACCTTGGAAATCGGACACATGGAACGCTTAGCAATGACTTGAATTTTCTGTGACTTATTTTGCTGAGCAATAACACAATTTTTACCCCCTAAAAATAATCGTTAAAGAACCATTTTTGAAACCCCAATTGGCATTTGTTAAAGTTGCATAGTCCGATGGTTTAGAGTTTCTGTCATTTTCTGAGATAAATACATTAGATTGATCGTTATAGACTACCTTACTTTAGTTTGAAGTAACTTTTATTTTAGATGGTTAACTTTGGAGATATTTGATGTACAACCATGCAAAATTAATTTTGGAAAGCACGCCAAAACTCTGACACATGGGCGTCTGCAGTAACGGGGTCTCTTAAATTGCATCTGTATTCCCTTAAGTGTGATGACCAATGTTTAATAAGTGCACCAGTATCTAAGTTAGATATGTAGAACAACAAATCTAGATAATTGTTTTGGCTTTGAAAATTTGATATTTTCATCGGACTATGCAACTTTAAGAGAATGATGCCTTATGATCGTATTTATTGTCAATTTAAGTTGGGCTGGGGTGGTGGAGCCACAATGAAAATTAAAGCAACCTAAATTGTTATCTTCTTTTGGTAAATGAATATTATTCAAATATACCTTTTGTCAGTGCCCTAGCACTGGTCTTCCTACTGAATTATTGAATTCTAACCATATCTTGGAAGCTACTAATGGGCCTGTCACATTATGATGCTTCTCGCCAGCGCGCCGCCAACACGTCGCCAATGCGCTGGCAACACGGAAAATCACTTTTAATCGAGACACATCAAACTTTTCGGCGTCAGCGCAACGTATTGGTAGTGTGCGGCCAACGTTGGGAGAAAAAAAAAAAAAAGTTTGGCGCGCCATCCTGATATGACCTTAGATGTTTCTAGGATATAAATCAACAAAGCAACAGTTTGGCGCAACGTGTGGGAATGACCCTCACGTGCACGCGGCGTATGCCTAGTGTTCGCATAACGTTATTCCAGCGCGTTTAACATATCTCGACGCGCCCCTAACGTCGCCATAATGTTAGCACCCGCGCATTGTCGCATGTCAAAAGTTTTATGCAAGCACAAAACTTTGCCGATATGCTGACGAGTGCTGCCAACCGTCGCCATGCATCAACGATTACCAACGCGTGCCTAACACGCGTGTAACGCTTCCTGATGTATCCCGACGTTCCGCCAAAAAATTACATACGTCGACGCACGTTGGCGAGAAGCATCATAATGTGACAGCACCATTAGGGCCTATTCTCAAACATCATAATACTAAACACACATTTCACACGCATTCACTATTTCAACAATACACACTCAAACATATAGGGTTTATTATGGAGGCATCATTACACCACACCACAGTAAATGAACCAAAAGCAAATAAAACCACCCTGTCAACTGACATGCTTTTATTTATGGCCTCATAAAGAAGCTGCAGACAAAAAGGTTTGTGGGTAGTGATTGGTGGCTGCTGGTGGTCCAGTCAGAATATGCTGGGACGGTGCCAACAACTTCCTGCAGCACTATCCTACTGAGGTCACGTGCCAGGGGAGGTAGTGACATGGGCCAAGTTTTGCATTTCCTTCGATTGACTTCTAAGTTCTATAGACTTTTACCCGTCACCCCCAACCCACACACAAAGCAAGAAGCGGCTGCTCTAACCACTAGGCCATCCGCTTTGATGGACAGCAACAAAGGAAGCTTTTCAACACATTAAATTCAATAAACAGAAATAACAACAAAATATTGTAAAGGCAAAACTGAAGTATCAACATTTCTAAATCAACATTCATCTTCTCTTTTTTTTTCTTCAATTTAATTAAGACTTTTTAAAACATAATTTTTTTAATTTGTTGATAATTTTAGTGAATGTAGTCAATTCATCTAATAATGTCTTTTGTCGGTGCCAGAGCTGTGGGCTTTGGGGCGGATAGTCAAATTGAAGAGGTGTTTTCCAAAATGCAATAAGTACCAATCAAAAAAATTTGTTTGCAATGCTAATGCCAAGTTTGTAGATCGTGGTTTGAAAAGAGCTCTTCATATATATAGGCATATATATATATATATACATATATACATATATATATATATATATATATATAAGTTTAACCATTCTACTCCTGTTGTTCTGTTAAGATACCATGGATTTCCCGCTCCTGCAGCTGGCCACTGCCATATCTCGTCCCTGCCGCCTCTCCTTCTCGTAGCCCGCTTTCGTTAATATAATCCCGCCCGAGTGTTGACATCCTATGTACTACATGTTCACGGGCTACGTATCGTTTGTGTATTAATTACCATCACTCCTACGCTTCCATTGCTAAGGTCGATGGTGTACTCCGCCACCACTCTCACTTATAAACACCTGAGATATTACCTATTATTGTTATTGTCTGTATTAAGAAGGTGGTTACTAGCCCCGAGGAGAGGGTCAGGTTAAATACTGTGATGGCTACATTACTCCCGCATCTGTGCAGAATGCCAATAGTAATTGATATAATAATGAACCATCATTAGGGGATTGACCATGATGGTTAGTCTAATAAGGGACCTGTTCGTAAAGGATAAGGAATGCAAGGAACATCTCAATCACACTTTAAGAGCTCACAACTTTATTTCTGTTCGTAGCAATACCATCTAATCTCTTCCAATATCAATCATATGAATAAATACTTCCCCTCCATTTCCTTTATAGTCAAGATACTTCCAATTACTGTATTTAAAGCCAGATTATCTTCTGAAACATCTAAGCGCTAATGAAACACGTCTGATTGGTCCGGGCCCGATGGCTCGAACCTTCTACATTGCTAGGAGAGTAGCACGGGATGCCGTGGTGCGTCTCCTAGCAATGAGTTACAGCAGCGAACCCTTCCCCACATTTGATGGCCAATGCGGGTTTGTCTTGGCGAGCAGCCCGCATTTCCATATGCGGGTTGCTTGACCCAAGCCCGCACCAGCCACAGCTCGATTATAGTCTTTCCCACTTCATATATATACAGTAAAATCTCTGAATCAACCGACCGTGGGACCGACTTAGGGAGGTGGGCGGTTTAGGAAGGTAGAATATGGTTCCAATGGTATTGTTGGGACCCAAATAAAGCGATCGATATCGGGGAGTGGTCGATCTCTTGAGGTGGTCGGTTCGGGAGGTTTTACTGTATATACATAGAGAGAGAAATATATATATATATTATTGTATATGCTGGTGGCGCCCCCTTACGGGAAACCACAAACGCAGGCAGCCCCCCCCCCCCCCCCGCCCCCCCCCCCCCCCCAACGGCGCGGCTTCACCTACACACCACGCCGGTGGCGCGATCCACAGTGCGGACCGGCAGTGAACTACTCGACGCGCCGCGGTGGAGACCGGCGGCGAACTACTGGGCGCGCCGCGAAATGCGCCGTCACTGCCATCGGAAGTGGCGCTTGTTTGCCGAGCCGGGCCTGCCTTAATGCGGCCCGGACACGTGTCCCACTCGGCGCACTCCAATAAATGTTAATCAAACGCAAACTGGGGCGCGGCCCAAGGCATCGCTACGCTAAGGACCGGCCAAGTGTCGCGCTAAGCACACGCTAACAAACGCTAACAAACGCTAAGTAGGCAAACACGCGTCGGACGCCCGCGCTAATGTACTCGGCGCGTTCTGCGGCGGTGTTATGTGGGCAGTGGGCTTGTTGGGTTGTTTGGTGTTTTTTTTGTTTTTACATTTTAGCCATGCCTACCCCTCCAGTCCCCTTCTCCCTCTCCCCCTCTCGCTCCCCTTCCCCTGCCCCCCTCTCCCCCTCCCATTCCCCTCCCTCCCCCTCCCTCTCCCCGTACCATTCCCTCTCCCTTCCTCTCACTCCCGCCCCCCTCCCCTTCCTCCCCCTTCACCTCCCTCTCCCTCTCCCCCTCCCCCTCCACCTCTCCATCCTCCTTCACCTCCCCTTCCCCTCCCCTCCCCTCCCCCATCCCCTCCCCTCACCCCCACCCCCTCTCCCCCTCCCTTCCCCTACCCGTCCCGCTCACTCTCCCCTCCCCCCCCCCACCCTATCCTCCCTCTCCCTCTCCCTGTCTCTCTCCCTCTCCCTCTCCCTCTCCCTCTCCCTGTCCTTCTCCCTCTCCCTCTCCCTCTCCTTCTCCCTCTCCCCTCTCCCTCTCCCTCTCCCTCTCCCTCTCCCCTCCCCCCTCGCTCTACTCACCCACCACCATATCGCCACCAACACATACACCTTCTGAAACATTTCAATAAATTTGAATCAATCCTGCATTAAGGCAATGGCGTCACCTGGTGGCCACTTGAGGTATTCGAGCTGGGGGTGAGGGGGGGGGGGGCGATGTGGTGGGATGGCATACGGTGGAGATGGGGTGAGTTCATATTTAAAGATCCGCTGCGACGATTTTTTAAACTTCAACTTTATCAACTTTTTTTTAAAAGTAGAGTGAACAATGTTTATTCGGCAAGAAAATGCAAAAAAACGTATGTTGTCAGTACTGAGGAAGACAAGTATTGTGTCAGTACTGAGGAAAACAAGTATTTTGTCAGAACTGAGAGAATGCTCCGCCAGCCATGGGACTGTTGTGGGGATGTTTTTGCAAATTGCTTTTTTCCTGTTGGTGCCAACCATGGTCGAGTCAAACCAATTACTTAAAAAGTCATACCTGTCGCTACCTAGCCTGGCATTCGGCATTACTAGGACAGGGCAAGGAGCAGTGGAATGAGGAAGACCAATTGTCTGCGATTGAAACTTCCCCTGCTTAATTAACTAATGTACAAACAAATGTGACAAACCTAATAATGTATGTATCTAAAGGCATATATGATAGAAACGCAAAAAAAGAAAAGGTTGTACACAAAAATTTGATTAACCTAATAATATATGTATCTAAAAGGAAATCTGACAGCAGCGCAAAAAGAAGAAAAGGTTGCTAAAAAAACATGTGATTAAACTAAAATTAATAATATATGTATCTAAAACTAAAAGGAAATATGACAGCAACGGAAACAAAGTTACACAATCTTAACAATGTCAGTATACATAAAAATAAAACTACGACCAACCACATTCAATCATTCCTGTTGTAAACATGTTGGAAGGTCACGGTCGTGTTACTAGACCTTTAAGAGGCTGCAAACAGAAGGCACCTGTCGGGTACCAGTGCTGGATCGATCCGCGCGCACACCAACATGGCGGAGGTGCGCGGTGGTCGATGGGTAAAAAAAACGTCTGTTTACGCCACTTCGTGGTCCGGGGGTAGGGACGACCGATTCACTAATAATTCGCAAACCATTTCTGATAGAAAAAAAAGAGGAAGAAAATGCTTAAACAGAAAATATAATAATTGAACCAAATTACGTTTTCAGTATCTTGTTACATTTACAATATTTTATCATTGCCAACTCACAATTTAGATTGGCCTTGCAAGATCGCTAAAATATTAAGCCAACCTACTGGTACATATATCGAAAATGTGCCTTGAAGTTCCTAGTAATAATAAGTTAATTCTGCATAGTTCAATGAAAACATCAAATTGTCAAAACTAGAGTGGTTATCTAGAATTGGTTCTACATATCTAACTTAAGCCGTGTTCACACACACAACTTTAGGCCGAACTAGATAAGGCGAACTAGAAGAGGCAAACTAGTGTCGTGTCCACATGTGGAGCGGTTTAAGGCGGAAATCGATATCTGCACATGAGCAAGTCCATACTAACCAGCGCTAGTTTTGGTTAGTCGACGTCGCCATGAGAGAGTGTGGGTTCGACCTAGATATGTATGGACTGAATCGTATTGGGTTGGAATGGTCAAAACTTCTGCTGGGTAGTGAAAACCTTAAAATAAATCATGAACAAAATATCGGTGCACCTCTAGCAGGTTCATAGACCAAATTATATAATATGCACTTTTGATCGACTGGAAAATCAACAAACTCAGGTCTCGACTGCGCATGCGTGTGACGTGCTTAAGCCGCTTCAAGTAAACCGATACCATTCACATTAGGAAGTTGGGCCGACTTAAGCTAGTTCGGTTCATATAAGCTACCTCGCGACGTGGTTTACTTGAAGCGAACTAGATGAGGCGAACTAGCCCTAATCCGCTTCAGCGTAGCATCCACACGGCGAATGTGAGCCGAACTAGACAAGGCGAACTAGTTGAGGCGACTTAACGTTCGTGTGTGAACACAGCTTTAGTTACTGACGCACTTATTAAGCATGTGTTGCTCCATTGAATGGAATGCTAGGTCAATGTAGCAGAACCTGTTACTGTTCCCCTTTCCAGTTAAAGTCTGTGAAGTTCATATTGAGTGCGGGATGAGTAGATGGATTTGGTTATCAGAATGATGGCAGCTTCATTTCAAATGTGGTAGTCTTGGTTTCATTTCGGGCCAGATGCCATTTGGCGGTTTTTACTCCTGAACCCTTCATATGTGTACAGTAAAACCTCTCTAAATCGACCGGCCATGTGACCGAATTTAACTGGTCCATTTAGGGAGGTGGTCGGTTTAGGGAGTTAGAATATCCTTGCAATGGTATTTTTGGGACCCGAATAAAGCAGTCGTTATAGGGGAGTGGTCGATCTGTGGAGGTGGTCGGTTAGAGAGGTTTTACTGTATATGTGTATATATGTACTATGTAATGTATTGTGTGGATATATATAAAAGGCCATTCAACATGTGAATTTCTTAAATAATTCATAACCGTTGGTCTGCTATGGGGTATGATAGGCACATCACTTAGTCGGGTATTTCTTGTTGCTTTATGAATACATGTATACAGGTACTGACTTGTGACAGTGCACACTCATGACAATATAATAGTGCTGCCCCACTGGGATGCCACCAGCACCATGACCCAATATCCCACTCAGTCATATTATCCGGACACTGAGCTAACCAACCAGTCCTTGTCCTATCCTATTAATGCCGAGCGCTGGGTTCGGAAGCGACAAGTTTCAACTTCAGAAGTCATTTGTTTGACATTACCGAGAACCAACCTCCCGACCTTCTGCAACCGAGGCCCGCGCTCTACCGATTTAGCCACTGCACCCGGTATGTGCGGATTTAGAAAGTTTGTTTTATACAATGATGCCTCTAGAGCGTGTTGATTTTTATCATTGGCTATTGGACGTCAAACATATGGTCATTCTGAATATTTCTTTGGAGGAAACCTACTGCCGCCATATAGGTTACTCTTTCCGATAAGCAGCAAGGGGTCTTTTATATGCACTTTCCCACAGACAGGACATCACATACCACAGCCTTTGATGAACCAATTGTGGATCACTGGTTGGAATGGAAAATAGCCCAATCTGCAGATGTGTCCACTGATCAGGATCGATCGGATGACCCACACCTTCACAGGTGGATACTATACTTACTACCTGAGCTCTGTCCCGCTCCTCGTGCGGATTTAGAGTCAGGGAACTGTTG
Organism: Branchipolynoe longqiensis; assembly: GCA_030323885.1. Taxonomy (NCBI): domain Eukaryota; kingdom Metazoa; phylum Annelida; class Polychaeta; order Phyllodocida; family Polynoidae; genus Branchipolynoe; species Branchipolynoe longqiensis. Next base: position 55,713,164 of record CM059201.1, on the reverse strand, counting down.
GTCATCTCCGATGCTGATTTCTTAGTGGAGCGCGGATGCAGGTAAGCGATAGCCGTTTCGCTTGTGTCCTGACAAGCCAATCGATGCACATCAAACGTTGCCGGCCACGCCGCCTGGCGAGTGGCGCCGGCATTAAGTCACCGGGGAAAAGCGCGGGAACAAGTGGCTGCGCGCGCATGTGTGTGTGGGTGATGATTTGTGTGGACGGGGTCGGGGGGAGGGGGACCCTTCTCAGTTTCACTAAATGTCGTCTGCGTCCGGACGCCGATCCATCTGGCGTGTCCCACCTAAAATGGCGAGCGCCCCCTACACGGTGAATAATGGAATCATCAGCGGACGCCGGCGAGACGAATGTCGGCTGCGTGTAGTGGTGGGTGTGTGTGTGTGTGATGGGTGTTTTTCTTATCAATTAATTAGAGATAACAAACCATAAATAACAAATAACAACCCTTTCTGTTCCGTCCGCCCCTCCCAGCACACACACATGCTCACACACACACGCTCACACACACACTCACACGCCATTACGCTCTCTCTCGCTCTCACACACGCAGACGACACACAACAGAAGCAGACGACATTGACGGCGGGTGGGTGGGGGGTGGGGGGCGTGGTGGCGGGAGCTGCTTGGCGGGTAAACGTCCGTCTTACGGCCGCCCGCCCACCGTCCGTCCGAGCCTAATAGATCAATTTGCCGCGGTGGCTTGTGGGTGATGCGCAAATGATCGGGCATGGTGCGCGACTGAGGGGACGGAAGGCAGGGCGGGGGCGGGGGGGGGGGGGAGGGGGGCGGGGGGGGGGGAGGGGGCATCAGACGCTGTGCTCCTCCGTCATCGGTCCGGCGCCGCCCGCTCCGCAGATTAGCCATGACAGAGCACTAAGGGCAGCTTGCGCGGGCGGAAGGAAATGATGTTATCATGGGGGATGGGGGTGTGTTGGGGTGTGGAGGTGGTGGGAGGTGTGGTGTATGTGAGAGGAGGGGGCAGGAGGTCCGGGACGGGTGGGTGGGGGCTCAGAAGGTTCCCCAGAATTTCTTATTGAAAGAGCTCTCGACACGCACGCCTGGCTCGTTTTACGATTTGTAAGGTGCGTTTTATTTATTTATTTATTAATTTATTATTATTATTATCAGTTGTGTTGGCTATTTGCATGTTCTGTTCTCCCCCCCCCCCCGCACCCCCCCCCCGCCCCCCACCCTCCTAGTAGTCCTACCCACATGTCCTGCCGTTCCAAATGTTGTTTGTTTTCTGTTAAAACGTGGGAAACAGGCAACCGACAAAATATATGGAGCTGGTACCTGGCGTGAGGGTCTGTGAGAGGGATGGTCGAATGGGTTGTCACGGACGGGAAGGTGGAGTTGGAGATGCTTATATATAATAAAGGATGGGGTGAATGTGGTGAGACATTGAAATGTGCTAACAAAATTGCGGAAAGACTAAAGTCAACCTAAGTTACCTAGACAATTTATTATTGAAAGGGCTCTCGTCACGCACGCATGGTTCGTTGTACGATTTGTAAGGTGAATTTTATTTATTTATTTATTATTATTATTATCATTATCAGTTGTGTTGGGTATTTGCATGTTCTGTTCTCCTCCCCCCCCCCCGTCCCCACACTTCCTGCCACTCTCAATGTTGTTTGTTTTCTGCTAAAACGTGGGAAACAGGCAACCAACAAAATATATGAAGCTGGTACCTGACGTGAGGGTCTGTGAGAGGAATGGTTGACTGGGTTGTCATGGACGGGAAGCTGGAGTTGGAGATCCTATATATAATAAAGGATGTGCTGAATGTGGTGAGACATTGAACTGTGCTAACAAAATTGCGTAAGGACTAACGTCAACCTAAGTTAACTAGACAATTGCATGTGATGTGTAGAATAATCAAGATCGATGGGTGAAGTTGTCACAAGACCACATTCATGTTGTGTTGCATTTAGAGAACATTGGTTAATACGGGCGTGGAAGTGACAGCTCATGGGTGAAGGGGAGAGGAAGAAGAGGAAGAAGAGGAAGAAGAGGAAGAAGAGGACGAAGAGGAAGAAGAGGAAGAAGAGGACGAAGAGGACGAAGAGGAAGGAGAGGAAGGAGATGACGAAGAGGAAGGGTTGAAGAAGAGGAAACAGAGGAATATGAAGAAGAGGAAGGAGTGGAAGAACAGGAAGAATAGGAAGAAGTGGAAGGAGAAGAGGAAGGAGAGGGAGGAGAGGAAAGAGAGGAAGAAGAGGAAGGAGAGGAAGGAGAGGGAGGGGAGGAATGTGAGGAAGAAGAGGAAGGGTGGAAGAAGAGGAAAAAGAGGAAGATGATAAAGAAGAGGAAGAAGAGGAAGGAGTGAAAGAACAGGAAGAACAGGAAGAAGATGAAGAAGAGGAAGAATAGGAAGAAGAGGACGAAGAGGAACAAGAGGACGAAGAGGAAGGAGAGGAAGGAGAGGACGAAGAGGAACAAGAGGACGAAGAGGAAGGAGAGGAAGGAGAGGACGAAGAGGAAGGGTTGAATAAGAGGAAAAAGAGGAATATGAAGAAGAGGAAGGAGTGGAAGAACAGGAAGAATAGGAAGAAGTGGAAGGAGAAGAGGAAGGAGAGGGAGGAGAGGAAGGAGAGGAAAAGTGGAAGGAGAAGAGGAAGAAGAGGAAGGAGAGGAAGGAGAGGGAGGGGAGGAAGGTGAGGAAGAAGAGGAAAAAGAGGAAGATAATAAAGAAGAGGAAGAAGAGGAAGGAGTGAAAGAACAGGAAGAAGAGGAATAAGTGGAAGGAGACGAGGAAGAAGAGGAAGGAGAGGAAGGAGAGGACGGAGAGTAAGAAGTGGAAGGGGTGGAATAAGAGGAAGAAGAGGAAGAAGTGCAAGAAGAGTAAGAAGATGAAGGAGGAAAGGGAGAAAGGGGAGAAGGAGAGGAAGAGGAGGGAGAAGAGGGAGAAGTAGAAGAAGAGGGGAGTGGGTGGGAGAGGGGGAATCAGGTGGGAGAAGGAAGGATTGGGAGCGTCGGAGGAGGAATGGGAGGAAGAGGGATGGGGAGTGAGAACGAAGACAGGGAGGGCGAGAGAAGAGAGGAATGGAACGCAAGGGGGAACAATGGACATGAATAAAGGATAAGATGAAGAGGGCGGAGATGAATGGAGATGGGCGAGGGTGGGGGAGGAGTGGGGAGCGAGAGAAGCGAGAGAGGGAACGTGATGGAGGACAATAGGGATGCAGGAGAAGATGAAGATGGCTGAGAGGAAGGGAGACGGAGGGAGGGGGAGATAAAAGAGGAGGAAGAGGAGGAAATTGAGGGAGGGTAGGACGATAAAGAGAGGAGGGATGGTAACGAGAAGGAACAAAGGGAAGGCGGACCGAACGAAGACGTGAGTGACAGAAGGGATGTTAAAGAAAGATGGAACGGAGGAAAGGGAGGGAAGGAAGTGGAGAAGGGTTGAGGGGGGGGGGGGGGGGGGGTAGCGAGAAAGGGCGGCAACAGGGAGGGAGTAAGTAGAAGGGGAGCAAAAACGAAACATGGGTATTGGGGGATATTTGTTTGGTGGGGCGGGGCGGGGCGGTGTTGTGGGTGGGCGAGGGAGAGTGGGGCGGGGGGGGGATGGAGCGGCATGGGCGGGGGGGGGAAGGTGGGGCGGTGGGCGGGGGGGGCGGGGCGGGGCGGGGGCGGGGCGGGGCGGGGAGGGGCGGGGCGGGGCGGGGCGGGGCGGGGCGGGGCGGGGCGGGGCGGGGCGGGGCGGGGCGGGGCGGGGCGGGGCGGGGCGGGGCGGGGCGGGGCGGGGCGGGGCGGGGCCCACAGGTTTAGATGTCACCACACCGAACTCCACGCCCAATCTCTCAAATCAGATTTGCAAACAATCTTCACTCCCCCTCACAACCAACTCCACCGCCAGCCCCTCATACACCCCACCACACACACACACACACACCCACCGCCCTGCGCACTACGACGACAACACACGTGGACAGAGACCCCTATAATTACAGCGTGCACGGTGGCACGTTCCGCTCCACTGCATCTGATTTGGGCAAACATTAAAGTCCCAACAAAAGGAGGGGGAGGGGGCGATGTGTGTGCGTACGTGTGTGCTGTGTGGGGTGGGGGGCGGGGGCGGGGGCCGGGCCGGGCAGCGGGCAGGCTGTCCCCAGAAGCTGATGTAAATTTGGATATAGGTTTCAACAGCTCCTAGCCAGAACACGCCCCCCATTATTCAGGCTCCATGAAAACACGAATTTGTCCGAGATCTGTCTGCTCCCCCCCCCCCTCCCGCCCACACCCCCTCACTCCACTCCACCCCCTCTCTCCTCACCACCACTCCACACACATACACACACCCTCACTCCACCCCACTCCCCTCTCACCACCCCTCTCCTCACACACGGGAACACACGGGACGATAACAGGAACACAAAACCAGATGGCTTTTTGTGTGCGCGACAGGTCTGGGTTTTATTGAGTGTGGAGGGTTTTTTTACGCGGAATTTTGTCGCGGGTTTATTTTTCACGCTGGGTCCTTTTACTTTGTTGTTCTTGTTGTTACAAATTAGTGTCAAGCACCGTGTTGTCGCTGAAATTCCCTGTGAATGAATACCTGAAGCAATATGGCCAGGAGAGGGGTTATATATGTGTACGATATACACATATATATCATTATATTTACATATACATATTTGTATATACGTATATACAGTAAACCCTCCCGAACCGACCACCTCCATAGATCGACCACTCCCCTATATTGATCCTTTATTTGGGTCCCGGGAACCATATTCTAACTCCCCAATCCGACCACCTCCCTAAATGGACCATTTAAAGTCGGTCCCAAGGTCGGTCGATTTAGAGAGGTTTTACTGTATGTGTTTATATATCTATATGCATCATCATCATCATGGTGTCAGTTGCGATGCGACAAAGACTGCTTTCATTACTTGACTGCCGCTCTCCATTTAGCTCTCTGCTGTGAGAGTTGCGTCCATGAGTCAGTCTTAATGTCTCTCAGCTTCAGGTTTCTCTTGATGGTATCCTTGAACCGGAGACGGGGGGCGCCCTCTCTTTCTTTAACCAGAAGACAGTTGAGAATAGAGGATCTGCTTTGGTAGCCTGTATGATGACATCCTCATGAGGTGTCCAGTCCATCAGAGATTCTTTTTGATCAGAAGATCTTCCATAGAGGGCAGCCCCGTCCGTTCGAGTACATTTCATGAAAGCTGCCTGCAAAAGTGTTGAAGTGCTGCTGGCTTTTGCAAGTTACCAGTGGCACTCTCTCTGGGAGCAATTATAGGTTTCACACCGGCAAGAACATTTGTCCCTGCAGTGGCTGGTTGGGAGATGTTGGGAGTTCCATACATCAAGCGCCCTTGATGCTGCTACAGTGACATGGTTTTCTGTTTAGGGTTTGCTCCCCTAGCATTCGGTTCTGTCAATATATGCACATGTATATGCTTACATGTGCATATATTGCGTGTTTGTTGTCTTACGTCCTAGCAACATCTAATGTCATATCAGGACGGGTACCGACTTGTGACAGTGCACACTCATGGAAACTTTATAGTGCTGCCCCACTGAAAGACCAGACTCCCAGCACCATGACCCGATATCCCATTATACTGATACTGTGCTAACCGGTCCTTGTCATATCCTGGTAATGCCGAGTGCCGGGCTAGGTGGTGACAAGGATCATAGTTTTATAAGTCATTGTATATATATATATATATATATATATATAGAATGTATAATTTATTATGCGTATATAAAAGGGGCGGAGCTCTAGCCTAATAATTATGATTATTATTATTTATTATTACTTCTCGATTATTATGTCCAATCGTTGACTTGCCCGTCTTTGACCCGGTGGTGCCTACACCAGCGCCACCACCGTCCGGTTCCAGCTTGTGCATGTGCCGGGCAGTCATTCTCAGGCCCGATTTCAAACTTTTACCGGTAAGCCTGTATTATGCTTAGCCATGACGCAAATAAAGTGTCCTACCCATGACCTCCTTGTCTCTCTCCTTTTCTCGTAGCCCAACTTTATATATATATATATATATATATATATATATATATATATATTTAATATATATATATGTGCGACATTTCAAACTTTTATTAATTTATAACTCCAGCCCCAGGGGCCGAATCGGTAAGACTATGTGTGGAATGCCTTGTGTTCGAATCCATATCTACTGCGCAATCAAACAGAGAGCTTAAAACGTTGCTTATTGAGGTTACCTTACTCTGGTTTCGTTTTTACTGGGATACGATCAATAACTGCTTAATTCAGCGTCAGGATCTGGCGACTGAGTGGGGTATCGGGCCATGGTGCCAGCAGCCCTGTCTCCCAGTGGGGCAGCCCTATAAATAAAGCCGCCATGAGTGTTTACGGTTACAAGTCGGTACCCATCCTCAGATAAAACGGTTGTGTTGATAAGTAGTAATTCCACCCACCACCCCCATTCCCCCACCCCTAAAAAAACTCACCCCAAAACACCCCCTAAAATAAACAAGTAAAAGCAGTGACTTAATTGCTGGTTGTGTACCATTGAAATCCACACTGAAGTGTGTTGGCAATAGACTTCACCTGATTGCTTAGCTTACAGTTGTGGTTTTTCTTTTTTTTAATTCTTTTTTGTTAAAGAATATTTTTATGTGTTCATTTATAAATAATTCAAATTCGTTGTTCCGATTTTGGAGCTGGATAGGGTAATATGCTTTGTTCAAATATTGTGTTCAGTTTTCTTTTGGATGTTGGCGGTGTGTGTGTGTGGGGGGGAGGGGGGTTATACTGATAAATGCAGATCCGTTTATTCATTTTGGAGATAGTCTTTATTGTCTTCGTGTTGAAAAACTCGCCATATTTTCGGCTGGGAATAATTATTGACATTTATGCATAACTCTTGTGGTAAGACAGAAAAAACAAGACAGTGCAACATAGTGTACACTAGTGCAGCATAGTGCAGCATAGTCCAGCATAGTGCACTGCATTGCACCATGGTGCAACATAGCGCACCATAGAGTAACATAGTGCAAAATAATGCAAGATAGTGCAACATACTGCAACATAGTGTAACAGAGTGCAACATAACACACCAGAGAGAAACATAGTGTAACATAGTGTAACAAAATGCAACATAGTGCAAAATAGTGCAACATAGTGCAACAAAGGGTAATATAGTGTAACATTGTGCAACATAGTGCAACATAGCATAACATAGTGCAACATAGTGCATCATAGTGTAACACAGTGCAATATAGTGCAACATAGTGTAACATTGTGCAACATAGTGTAACATAGTGCAACATAGTGCGTCGTATTGCAACACAGTGCAACTTAGTGCAACATAGTGCAACATAGTGCAACACAGTGCAACACAATGCAACCCAGTGCAACATAGTGCAACATAGTGTAATCTAGTGCAGCATAGTGCAATATAGTGCAATATAGTGCAATATAGTGCACCATAGTGCACCATAGTGCAACATGGTGCAGCTTAGTGCAACATAGTACAACATAGTGCAACATAGTGCACGATAGTAGTGCACCATAGTAGTGCATCATAGTAGTGCACCATATTAGTGCACCATAGTAGTGCACCATAGTGCACCATAGTGCACTGCATTGCACCATGGTGCAACATAGCGCACCATAGAGTAACATTGTGCAAAATAATGCAACATAGTGCAACATACTGCAACATAGTGTAACAGAGTGCAATCTCCATGCATATCTCCAAGTGTTTAAGTGCTTTATGGCCAGAGATTTCTTAATGCTTACAACTAGATTACGCGGGAAGGGAATTGTCAGTTTATATTAACATAATTTATTATAGCCCACACATATTATGCTCAGCTTACATACACTGTACATATATAAACACACACAGATGTGTATACCAATATATACACAAATAAGGCAGTTCTTGATAATAGATGCCCATATTTAATGCTCAATACAGCCATAGTACCCATATTACACACACTACACACATTATCCACACCACCCACAACATACACACCACCCACAGTGCATGTGTTACCCAAACCACCGACACTACACACATTACCCAAACCACCCACACAACACACAACACCCAAACTACACACATCACCCACACCACCCACACCCTACACACCACCTACACCTTCCACACTACACACATTACCCAAACCACCCACAAATTCCACACCACCCACATCACCCACACCACTCACAACGTCGACACCACCCACACCACCCACACCACCCACACCACCCATACCACCCACACCACCAACACCACCAACACCACCCACACCACCCATACCACCAACACCACCCACACCACCCACACCACCCACCCACACACCCCACACCACCCACACCACCCACACCACCCACACCACCCACACCACCCACACCACCCACACCACCCACACCACCCACACCACCGGCACCGGTCGGTGCCGGCCGGACGGGGGAACAGGCGAGCTGGGGGCGGCGGTGCCGGCCGTACGGAGGACCGGATATGGATGGGGGCGGGCGGTGTCGGCCGTAGGGGGGAACAGGCGGCTCTGGGAAGGGCCGTGCCGGCCGTACAGAGGACCGGGTGGGGATGGGGGCGAGTGTGCCGCCCGTACGGGGGACCAGGCGGGGCTGGGGGACGGCGGTGCCGGCCGTATGGGGGTCCGAGCAGGGCTGGGAGCGTGGGTGCCGGCTGTATGGGGGACCGGGTGGGGATGGGGGCGGGCGGTGCCGGCCGGCCGGGGGAACAGGCGACTCTGGGGGCGGACGGTGCCGGCCGTACGGGGGAACAGGCGCGGCTGGGACAGGTGGTGCCAGCCATATGGGGTGCCGAGCAGGGCTGGGGGCGAGGGGTGCCAGCCGTACTGGGGACCCGGTGGGGGTGGAGGCAGGCGGTGCCGGCTGTACGGGGGCCGAGCAGGGCTAGGGGCGGGAGGTGCTGGGCCTACGGGGAACCCGGTGGGGCTGGGGGCGGGCGGTGCCGGCCATACGGGGGCACGAGCAGGGCTGGGGGCGGGCGGTGCCGGCCATACGGGGGGCCGAGCGGCCAACCCGCTCCCGGCGTCGCGCGTCTCCTGTGGCGGGTTGTTTGTGCAGCCCGCCCTGTCCTCATTGGTGTGCGCGCGCATTCCCCACTCCAGCCACCAGCCCCGGGCACACACCGTCAGCCACCCTGACACACACTACACCCACACTGCACACACGCACACACTACCAGCCCCTCACACACCGCCAGCCACCCTCACACACACTACACACACTGCACACAGGCACACACTACCAGCCCCTCACACACTGCCAGCCACCCTCACACACACTGCACACACACGCACACACTACCAGCCCCTCACACACCGCCAGCCACCCTCACACACACTACACACACTGCACACAGGCACACACTACCAGCCCCTCACACACTGCCAGCCACCCTCACACACACTGCACACACACGCACACACTACCAGCCCCTCACACACCGCCAGCCACCCTCACACACACTACACACACTGCACACAGGCACACACTACCAGCCCCTCACACACTGCCAGCCACCCTCACACACACTGCACACACACGCACACACTACCAGCCCCTCACACACCGCCAGCCACCCTCACACACACTACACACACTGCACACAGGCACACACTACCAGCCCCTCACACACTGCCAGCCACCCCACACACACTACACACACATGCACACACTACCAGCCCCTCACACACCCAGCCACCCTCACACACACTATACACAACACACTACCAGCCCCTCACACACTGCCAGCCACCCTCACACACACTACACACACACTGCACAAACATTCACACAATACCAGCCACTCACACACTGCCATCCCGCCCTCACACACACTACACACACATGCACACACTACCAGCCCCTCACACACCACCAGCCACCCTCACACACTACATACACATTCACGCAATACCAGCCACTCACACACCGCCAGCCCGCCCTCACACACACTACACACACACAGTACCAGCCCCTCACACACCGCCAGCCACCCTCACACACACTATACACACACACTCTACCAGCTCCTCACACACCGCCAGCCACCCTCACACACTCTACACACACACTGCACACACATTCACCCAATACCAGCCATTCACACACCGCCAGCCCACCCTCACACACACTACACACACACGCACACACTACCAGCCCCTCACACACCGCCAGCCACCCTCACACACTCTACACACACACTGCACACACATTCACGCGGGGCGGGGCGGGGCGGGCGGGCGGGGCGGGGCGGTGTGGGGCGGGGACTTAAGCGTGTGTGTGTGGGGGTGGGAGGCAATAACGGGCGGGCGACGAGAGGCGGGCGGGGCGGGACGGGTCGCTTCCGGTGGGGCTTTGTCGCGCGGCTTGAGTCGCCATTATGGATCATGGTGTCGTCATCAGCTCGGTTTTCGCGTCGCTGCCGCCCCCGCCTCGCGTCGCCCCGCGCCCGCACCCACCCCGACCGCCGCCCCACCCCCGCCCCGCCGCCGCCGCCCCGCCGCCCGCCGCCCACCGCCCCCGGCCCCCGGCCGCCCCGCCGCCCGGCCGCCCCGCCGCCCCGCCGCCCCGCCGCCCGCCCGCCCCGCCGCCCGCCGCCCCGCCCAGCGCCGCCCCGCGCGCCCCGCCGTCCCGCGCGCGCCACTCCCGGCTCCCGGCTCCCACCCGTCCGCGCCCCGCGCTCCCACCCGCCCGCCTCCGGGCGGCGCTTGTCGAGGGGCTTCTAAGTGCAGTTTCGCCGCCCGGAATACATCACTGCCGGCTGAGGACCGGCCATTGAACGGCGGACACCGGCAATGTGTACAGTAGGTGTGGGAGGGGTGCGGGATGTGTGTGCGTCTGAGGGGGGGTTATGCGCGGGTGGACGTGTGTTAGCTGAAGGTGTGAATGAGGGTAGCGGATGTGAATGTGTTTGAGTATTGGGTATTGGGTGTGGAGTATTGGGTGTGGTGTGTTGGGTGTGGGGTCTGATGTGGGTGTGGGGTGTGTATTGTGGGGTTTGGGTGTGGGGTGTAGGGGCGTGGTGTGTAGTATGGGTGTTGTGGGTGGAGTGTCGCGTGTAGATATGGATGGGTAGGTGTGTAGATATGTAGGTGTAGGCAAAGGCCCTATCAATTATAATACTAAGACGGCTCACTCCCTATCTCTCCCATGGTAATGTAAATTTTGCAGTGCCACCTTGTGGTGGGTTTGATCAGCCCAGCTGCTGGTTGGCGTTTCACATGTAAACACATACAATTATATTATACATGAGATAGGTAAGTATGAATGCACATCAATATGAAATTGCTATGAACAAATACACATCATCATCAGCATTGCCATCATCACACATCTTTCACATTCATATATACATTTATACATATAATATAGCACCTGTTTAACCAAGAGAACAGCCAGCGCACCAAGTGGTGGGTTTGATCATTATGATCACACAGAATAGGCTGAGTGAGCCGTCTTAGTATTATAGGGTCTTTGGTGTAGGGGTGTTGGGTGTAGTGTGGGTGTGGTGTGTGTGGTGTGATCCCGTCCAAAATAAATTGTACACAAACATAACAACGCTTATTGAATACATGTTACTACTTAGATTAGGACGCATGGCTGGGCATATCTCTAGTTTGTTTGTTTGTTAAACCACCCCAGCAGAAAAAGGCTATTTGGGATCATGGCTGAGCATAGCAAAGCAAGAGAGGCAATTTGAGATGGTACTAGGGGTCCCCGAAATGATATATTGTCACCTTAGGTCATTATGTTGCTGTTCTCCATCCTGCCACAACACTGGATTCTGTCACAGTATTGCATTCTGTCACCATACTGAATTCATTATACTGCACTTTGTCATTATACAACATTCTGTCATTATACTGCAATCTGTCACCATACTGCATTCTGTCACCATACTTCATTATGTTACCTTACTGCATTCTCTCACAATACTGCATTCTGGCAGACTGCATTCAAACCCATTACTGCATTCTGTCACTATGGTAGTTGGTACATTCTGTCACAATACTGAATATACTGCATTCTGCCACCTCACTGCATTCTGTCACTATGCTACAATCTGACACAATACTGAATATACTGCATTCTGCCACCTTACTGCATTTGGGCACTATGCTACATTCTGACACAATACTGACTATACAGCATGCTGCCACCTTACTGCATTCTGTCACTATGCCACATTCTGACACAATACTGAATATACTGCATTCTGCCACCTTACTACATTCTGTAACCATGCTACATTCTGACACAATACTGAATATACTGCATTCTGCCACCTTACTACATTCTGTAACCATGCTACATTCTGACACAATACTGAATATACTGCATTCTGCCACCTTACTGCATTCTGTCACTATGCTACATTCTGACACAATACTGAATATACTGCATTCTGCCACCTTACTGCATTCTGTCACTATGCTACATTCTGACACAATACTGAATATACTGCATTCTGCCACCTTACTGCATTCTGTCACTATGCTACATTCTGACACAATACTGAATATACTGCATTCTGCCACCTTACTGCATTCTGTCACAATACTGAATATACTGCATTCTGCCACCTTACTGCATTCTGTCACTATGCTACATTCTGACACAATACTGAATATACTGCATTCTGCCACCTTACTGCATTCTGTCACAATACTGAATATACTGCATTCTGCCACCTTACTGCATTCTGTCACTATGCTACATTCTGACACAATACTGAATATACTGCATTCTGCCACCTTACTGCATTCTGTCACAATACTGAATATACTGCATTCTGCCACCTTACTGCATTCTGTCACTATGCTACATTCTGACACAATACTGAATATACTGCATTCTGCCACCTTACTGCATTCTAAAACAATACTGAATATACTGCATTCTGCCACCTTACTGTATTCTGTCACAATACTGAATATACTGCATTCTGCCACCTTACTGCATTCTCTCCCTATGCTACATTCTGACACAATACTGAATATACTGCATTCTGCCACCTTACTGCATTCTGTCACAATACTCAATATACTGCATTCTGCCACCTTACTGCATTCTGTCACTATGCTACATTATGTCACTATACTGAATATACTGCATTCTGCCACCTTATTGCATTCTGCCACTATGCTACATTCTGACCCAATACTGAATATACTGCATTCTGCCACCTTACTGCATTCTGTCACTATGCTACATTCTGTCACAATACTGAATAGACTGCATTCTGCCACCTTACTGCATTCGGTCACTATGCTATATGTTGTTAGCTTACTGCATTCTGTTATTATACAGACTTCTGTCAATTTACTGCACTATGCAATTATACTGCATTCTGTCACCTTACTACATTTTCAATTATTCTGAACTGTGGCACCATACTGCATTCTGTCACAATATATATGCCCAACGGCTCGCCGTTGGGGTTTAAATGCGCAACACAGAGGTCGCCGCGCCGGGCGATAGCCCAGGACTAATGACCTTGTCGGCCTCGTTAAGATAAGCCGGGGGGGGAGGAAACCCGACCCACATTGCCGGGGTCGGCGAAAGGAAAACGCGCCGCGAGGATAAGCGGCGAAAGGAAAACGCGCCCGGCCCACCCGCGGGAGGCGGGGGGGTGGGGGGGAAGGGGGCGAGCCGGGGCACCTCCCGGCTCCCCTAGCTGCCCTCACTCTTCTGGCCGCGCGCGCCTTGCCACCACGCATCCCGAGCTGCTCAGCAACCGCTCGGATGTGCATGCCTCGTCCCTCCCCCAGCCTGGCTGCTGCCCTGATGGCAGAGGACGAGCCTTGACCTCTCCCACCCACCCTTTGAACAAGAGGGGGGGGGGACACTGGGCGCGCGAGGGGGGGGAGGGCACGCCGCCCGCCACACAGCGGGCCGGCTGCGGCCGCTCCCCGCAGGTACCGGGTTCAACACCCAGCATATTGACTTAGTCATTGGCAAATGAACTTACACATCTTTACATATTATTATTACTTATCTTAGCGCCCCTTACGCCCATTGGGGCAGCGCGCGCGCGCATGTGCGCATCAGGTTGATTTACTCATTAACATTGTGCATTTGTTGTTTGTAATATAATTAACCTTAGTGACTTTAATAAAAAGTCATTTACTCCCCCCGTGTGTTCGCGTCATTTAATGCATTCTATCAATATACTGCATTCTGTCACCTTGCTGCATTCTGTCAGTATAACTGTGCAACTTTCTATCAGCTAACATTCTAGGAATATACACGTATAACGTGATATGAGGATGGATATCTACTAGCGACAGTGCACATTCATGGTGATTTTATAGGTGGAGGAGGAGGTTGAGGCGGGTTGGACCTTTTTTTCCTTTCTTGAAGATTTATACTGCCTATCATGGATAAGTCTGAATAGACTTGTTTTCACCATTAGACAGTTTGTTGATAGAAAGCCAGAGCCTACACTTTTACCGACCCAAGGGATTTGTAACCTCCCACACCACATAGACATGGTATGAGAGCAACTGGACTTTGATGACGCTGTAAGTTATCCACAGCGGTGGAAATCCAAATTGGCAGAGGTGGGGGGGGGGGGCATGGGGAATCGAACCACCAACCTTCAGATTAGGAGAGGGAAAAGGGGTTGATGGGGTATGGGTGGATATGGTCGTGGCAGTAAATTGGTGTGAGTTTAGTGAGTGGTTGTGAGTGTGAGTGGGGTGCAGATGGGGTGGGTGTGAGTGGAGGTGGGGGTGGGAGTGGGCGGGTGGGAGGGTGGTGGAGGAGGTGGTGGGGTTGGTGTGGGCGGGAGGGAGGGAGGGAAGGGGAGCAGGAGGTGGTGGGGGTGAGTGGATGGGAGGGCGGTGGAGGAAGTGGTGGGGTGGGGGTGAGTGGGTGGGAGGGTGGTGGAGTGTCCACTAACGAAGGCATTAAGCGTTGAGCGCTGGTTAAACAAGGCGATCATCGGAGCCTGAAGCAGCTAAAAGCCGGTGGCTCGGCGCCTCGAGGGCGGCGGGGGGATCGGGTGGCGCCGGCGGTGCATGACCGCCCTCCCGGCCCGCCCGGCCCGCCCGGCCGGGCCCGGTGTGGCGGTTTCAGCTCACTGTCAGTTTCAGCCACGCGCATAGACTCAAACTCAAGGCATTGTCAATGATTGTGAGTCACTAACTTTATACATTTAATATAATGTTGTTGGTAAAGATGTTTTCTATATGTGTACCAAATGATTTGTTTCTGGGTGGTGTGGTTTTAGAGATATTTCACTTTTCCTGGATTTTCTGTATGAAGATTGCTCACTACCATTGACAATGCCTTCAGTTTGACGGTACGCGCAGTTCAAAACATTAGTTTTATTCAAAATTAATAGAAATCAAGAACCCTAACCTTAGAAATTTAATATGATGTTTTTGGTAAAGATGTTTTATATATGCGTACTAAGCGATTTGTTAATAGGTGGTGTGGTTTTAGGGATATTTCACTTTTTCTGTATTTTCTATATGAAGATTGCTCGACCATTGACAATGCCTTGAGTTTGAGTATGCGCACGGCTGAAACTGTTGCATGGCTGAAACCACCACACCGGCTACCCACCATCCAAATAACCTACCATCAATCCTCATGCCTGCGACCTGGTACCACCGACCAGGGGGGAAACACTATAAAGCCACTAGTGAATGGATTGCACGCCTTCACAATGGTCGCTACCTCTCCTGATATGATATTAGATGCTACAAGAACCTAAAACCCCAATGACTCACTCAGATGTTACAAGAACCTAAATCTCCAATCCGTCACTCAGATGATTCAAGAACCTAAAACCTCAAGCACTCATTCAGTTCCTACCAACTAGTGGTTTGCGTCAGATTCTGTTGTGTCCTTATGAAAGCTGCAGAGTTCGCGATCAAAGCATAGCATTTAATAAAAAACTAAATACAGATGAACCTCGATCCAACGGTCACCGATGCAACGGATCCCGGATCCAATGGACACAATCCGCTAGAGTGAATATCTGGTCCGAACGTTTAAAACTCCCGAGTGATATCCGTAAGGCTAAGGACGAGCTTAGAAAATATGCTGTAGAGCCCCCGGAAAATTTCGTCGCTGCAACGGACAAACGGCTTTAACGGATAACTGCTCCCCCCTATTAGTCCGTTGGATCGAGGTTCATCTGTACTTACATTACCTCCATTTCAAATTTAGGTACTCGTGCACTTCTTAAAGCTGCATTTTTTGTTGTTGTTGTTGTTGTTGTTGTTTGCGGCTGTGATTATACTGTCCATAGCATATAAGCTTGAGCACTCGGGCTTGTTTTCAATGCTGGTCAGCTGTAGTGGTGGAGTTATCTTATCGCACAGTAGTAGTTGATAAGGTGTTTGATTGCCTGTATTACAGTAGCAGGTAAGTGGTTGCTTAGTATGGTTAGCAGTCTATGTTACTGTTAGTTTTTTTTAATTTTCTTGGTATATATATATTTAATTTTTTTTTACTCTTATTACTAGACTAGCCTACTCATATTTATATATGCAAAGTCCGATGAAGCATAACCTTTTCAAAACCAAAACAATTAGCCAGATTTGATTCTACATATCGAACTCAATCATATCAAACTCAAGCTTATCAAACTCAATCAATACATATCAATATCAGACACTGGTTCACCTTTTAAACATGTGTTGCCAACTAGAAGTGAAAACTGCGGCAATTTAAAATAACCTGTAACTGCAGACGCCTATGTGTCAGAGTTTTGTCATGCTTACCAAACCTAATTTTATATGTTTGCACTTCAAATTTCTCAAAAGTTAGCCATTTAAAATAAAAGTTACTTCCAACTAAAGTGAAATATTATAGTGACAAATCTAATATCTTCTAAAAATGGCAGAAACCCAAAACGATCGGACTATGCAACTTTAAGTATTTGGTGCTGCATAGATTTGTTTGTTTGTTGTTGTTTTACATCCTAGCAACATCTAAGGTCATATCAGGACAGGTACCGATTTGTGACAGTGCACACTCATGGCAACTTTATAGTGCTGCCCCACTGGAAGACCAGGTCACCCGCACCATGACCTGATATCCCACTCAGTCACATTATCCTGACACTGAGCCAACCAGTCCTTGTCCTATCCTAATAATGCCGAGCGCCAGGCTGGGAAGTGACAAGTATCAATTTTTAAGTCACCGGTTAGACTCGACCCGGGTTCGAACACACGATCACGCGATCTACCAACACAGGAGATGGATGCTCTAACTCATTCGGTCATCCCGTCTGGTGTGCTGCGTAGAAGGGCATACTAAGTCTCCTTAATTAGCCATTTAAAATCAAAGTTCCTTCAAACTAAAGCGGAGAGGATTACAATGATCAATCTAGTGTATTTATCACATAAAATGCCAGAAAGTCAAAACCATCGGCCTCTGTAACTTTAATCATGAGGCAGTCTGCAACCCCCCTAAACACACACACACACAAACCACACACAAAAACCAAACAAAACCACTCTGCATATAATCAGAGGCTGTGATCGGATCTGACACTGTTCATGGCTTGTCTGCATTGCTTGTGAAAGGAGCTATTTCATACCCAACCTTTTAACTCCCCTCCACACCAACACCTTACCCACAGCCCACACCCCCGCCTCACCCACACACCCACCTCATCCACACATACACCTCATCCACACATCCACACATCCACCTCACCCACACCCCCACCTCACCCACACACACCTCACCCACACATCCACCTCACCCACACACCCACCTCACCCACAAATCCACACACACACCTCACCAACACATCCACCTCACCCACACACGCACCTCACCCACACCTCCACACCCACACCTCACCCACGTCACCCACCTCATCCACACATCCACCTCACCCACACACCCACCTCACCCACACACCCACATACCTCACCCACACAACCACCTCACCCACACAACCACCTTGTCCACACATCCACACACCCACTTCACCCACACACCGACCTCACCCACACACACACCTCACACACCTCACCCACACACCCACCTCACACACACACCTCACACACACACCTCACACACACACAGCTCACCCACACATCCACCTCACCCACACACACATATCCACACATCCACACATTCACACACCCACACACCCACACATCCACGCATCCACACATCCACACATCCACACATCCACACATCCACACACACACACCTCAGCCCCACATCCGCCCAACTAACCACCAAGCCCTGCCCACACGCGCACATCTATCCCATAATAAGGCGGTCCGCTTAATTTGGGGCCCACTTTGATCGCCAAACAAGCCGATTATCTCTGCCAGGCACCATGATGGCATTAACCACCCGAGCAATCTCGGTCATCTTTACTGCGTGTGCGTGGTCCATCAGAACTTCCGGTTTCGCGTTTCGACGGTGATGGCGCAGGCGGGAAAGAGCAAAAAAAAAAAAAAGAAATCAAGAAGAAGACAACAAAAATACTGACATTGCGCGGGGACCAGCGGCAGGCCGTAAAAGGGCGGCGTGGTCCCCGGGGAAATGGGGTATTTTACTCCATTACGCCCAATCTAGGCGCTCTTATGTTCTACTCTACCGGCGCAAGTGTCACGCGACCGACCGCAGCGCCGCCGCGCCGCCGTGCCGCCGCGCCGCCGCGCCGCCGCGCCCCACACACGCACCTCATCCACACATCCACACACCCCCGAGCCCCCCGAGCCCCCGAGCCCCCCGAGCCCCCCCGAGCCTTCGAGCCCCGCGTCTCCCAGCCCGCGCCGCGCTGGGTAGTGAGGGACAGGGGAGCAGGCAGAGGGCAGAGGGGAGATGGGGGAGAAGGGAGAGGGAGAGTGGAGAGGAGAAACTCAGAGAAGGAGAGGGGAGCAAGGAGAGGGGAGAGGGGAGAGGGTAGAGGGCAGAGGGCAGAGGCAAGATGGAGGAGATGGAGGAGATGGGGAGGGAGAGTGAAGAGGAGAGACTCAGAGAAGGGAGACGGGAGCGAGGAGAGGGGGAGGGAAGGTGGGGGAGGGGAGAAGGGAGATAGGAGAGGCTTTGGGAAAGAGGAGAGGGGAGAGAGGAGAGGGGCGGGGGGAGAGGGGAGAGGGGAGAGAGGAGAGGGGAGCGGCGTGGGGAGAGGGTAGAGGGGAGATGAGAGATGAGAGGGGGTGACGCGGGGCGCGGGGAGCGGAGCGAGGGGGGGAGAGGGGGGTGAGAGGCGTGGCGAGAGGTGCGCGGGGAGCAGGGCGCAGGGCGCAAGCGGCGGGGTGCGGGGCTGAAGGGGGGGGGGGGGCTGCTGGGGATTAGAGAGGTAGGATGAAGGCGAGGGAGAAGGGGAGGGGAGGAGTAGGCGACGAAAGGGAAGAAGGTGCAAGGACTGGTTCGCAGTGGTGGGATGATGCGACTGAGTGGGATATCGGGTCATGATACCAGCTGCATGATGCCTCAGTAAGCACGAGGCACCATTTGATGAGAGTGGCAAGAACTAACATTATGCGTCGGAGCTCATTGTGCGACAAACCATCCATGTGTGTCTTAGGGGTAAGAATTGATATTGATATTGCATGTTCTGAATCCACTGTGCAGCATGAGCTAGGGGGAAAAAAAACCTTCCCGAGGAATTCCACCACTGCCATCTAACAGTAGAGACTAGCACTAATGTTATGAGTCGGAACCAGACTGGATGTCCAAATGAGTTACTTAGAGCGTCCGTCTCCTGTGCTGGTAGATCATGGGTTTGTGGGTTTGAACCCTGGTTGAGTCAAACAAATGACTTAGAAATTGATACTTGTCGCTTCCTAGCCAGGCACTCGGCATTATTAGGATAGGGCAAGGAGCAGTGGAATGAGGAAGACCAATTGTACACGATTAAAATTGTCCCTGCTTAAACAATTAATGTACCAACACCAAAAACCAACTGACTTCGCATTCTCTGTAGAAAAGGTTTTCTATGTTTAGTGGATTTCCACCATCAACCTGGCCTCTGATGGCATTGGCAACAATTAATGTTGTATATGTGAAGCATGTTCTGGGAAAAGGTTTTATAGATGATTTCCAACAGCGACCTACCCTCTGCTGCCAGTTGCACGAATTAATGTTGTATATATGTAGTGTGCTTTGTGGGAAGTTTTTTTTTTATAGAGTATGGCAAATTCATCGGCAGGATGTTCTAGAAAAAAACATTAAATAGAAGATTTCCACCACCAGCGGCCCTCAGTTGGCTGTTGCAGGTCGCCGACCCTTGCGCATGTTTTGCGACAAAGGTCTATTGTGTGGTTTAGGTTTTCTTTCCAATGGAGACGTTCCAGGTGAGACACCTAGCGGCATTCTGCTCACTGTACACATTTGGCATGTTTGTTGGGGATTGACATCCTAGCAACATCTAAGCTCATAGCAATACAGCACCCACTTGTTAGTTGTTACTTGTCAGGGCACAATCGCAGCTTATATGGTGGAATGTGGCCTGCATGCCGTGCTATATCACTGTGTATACATCACTGTTTAGATCTCACCGTGTATATATCACTGTGTAATACCACCGTGTATATATCACTGTGTAATACCACCGTGTATATATCACCGTGTATATAGCACAGTATTTATGGCCCCATCTATATCATCATAAATAATATTTGTGCGAATAATATTGAATATCTTAGTTTCCAACTGAATAATAATTATATATTATATATATGTATGATAGTATGCGGGTAATGCAGTCCCTATCTGCTAAAATACCTCAGGGAGTTTGACGCCCCTGCCTTGCAAAGTTATAAACCACTGCCTTGTGGTACAGGTTCGTGATAGAACCAAAGGCTAACGGAGCAAACCCTAACAGAAAACCATGCTTCCATGGCAGCATTAAGGGCGGTGATGAAGGTAACTCCCAACATCTCCCGGCCAGCTACTGCAGGGACAAATAGTTTGCGCCTGTCTTGACATGTTCTTGCTGGTGTGAGATCTCTATTTGCTCCCCGAGAGAGTGCTGCTAGTAACTTGCAAAAGCCAGCAGCACTTCAACACTTTGCAAGCAGCTTTTATGAAATGCACAACCACACGAAATAGCGGCGGTTAAGAAATAAAAGCAGTCTTTGTTGCATTGCGACCGACAGCATGATGATGATGATATATCATCATCATCATGCTGTCAGTTGCGATGCGACAAAGAGTGCTTTCATTACTTGACTCCCGCTCTCCATTTAGCTCTCTGCTGTGGGAGGGATGTCCATGAGTCGGTTTTAATGTCTCTCAGCTTCAGGTTTCTCTTGATGGTATCCTTGAGCCGGAGACGAGGGCGCCCTCTCTTTCTGTAATCAGAAGACAGTTGAGAATAGAGGATCTGCTTTGGTAGCCTATCTGATGACATCCTCATGAGGTGTCCAGTCCACCGGAGATTCTTTGGAATCAGAAGATCTTCCATAGAGGGCAGCCCCATCCGTTCGAGTATTTACTTATTTGTCACTTTGTCCTTCCAGGTTAGCCTCATGATTGAGCGCAGATGTTGCATCATGAAGGCATGCAGCTTTTTCACCTGTCGTCTGTACACTGTCCAGGCCTCGGCTCCGTATAGTAGGGTGGATAGGACGATTGCATGGTAGATCTTGCCTTTGACCCGCATGGACACAGGGTGGTTGTTCCAGAGTCTCTGGTGTAGTCGGCCGAAAGGTGAGCTAGCCTTGGCCATCCTCTCTGTGGGGCAGCACTATAAAGATAGCTGCTTTGGATATCAGCCGGGACAAGTTCAGGCTTGATATCTCAGATGTTGTAAGGACGCCAAACATTAAACTTATAAATATATGTAATTTTATACGTCAAACAGGATCTTTTGTCAATAGCTCCACAACACTATTGTTATTGGCATAAAGATAGACGCCTTTGCGCATTAGAAGGTGCACGTCATAAATGGGAGATCAATACTGCCGGCAGAGCGAGTTGTTGGTTCTCCCAGTGCCACCCAGGTGGCGCCACCGTCGTGTACACAGCCCGCTGTGGGCAGGTGGGCGGACTGGGGGCTCTGTCCGTGTCCCGCATCCCGTGCCATATGACCGTGTATGCATCACTGTGCCGATCTCACAGTGTATATCGCACAGTGTTTATAGCACCGTGTATATATCATTGTATATAACACCATGTATATATCACCGTGTATATATCATTGTATATAACACCATGTATATATCACCGTGTATACATCACTGTGCAGATCTCACCGTGTATATATTGTACAGGGTTTATAGCACCATGTATATATCACCTTTTTTATATCATGGTGTAGCATTCACTCTGTATGAATCACCATGTATATATCACCCTGTATAACTATATATCACCGTGTATATATTACTGTATATGTATGACCGTGTATATGTCACTGTGTATATGCCACCATATATATATCACTGTGCGTATATAACCATGTATATATCACCATGTATATATCACCATGTATATATCACTGTGTGTATATAACCATGTATATATCACTGTGTATTTAGATCACCATGTATATGTCACTGTGTGTATATAACCATGTATATATCACCATGCATATATCACTGTGTATATATAACCATGTATATTTCAATGTGTATATGTCAAGGTGTATATATCACTGTGTGTAGATAACCATGTATATATCACTGTGTATATATCACCGTGTATATATCACCAGGTATCTAGCACTGTGTATATTTCACTGTTTATATGTCACCGTGTATATATCACCATGTCTATATCACCGTGTATATTTCACCATGTATATATCACCCTGTGTATATCACCCTGTATATTTCACAGTGTATATATCACGACACCAATCGAACGAGTTCACGGCCCAACTTGAAAGATATGGCCCCTCTATATTAACCTCTGTACATTACTTGGATTTTTGGTGTATCTCAGTGAAATATACACATTCAAAAAATAACAATTATAGAGATAGCAGAACTATTAAATACATACTCATGGGTTAGTTTGTCTAAATGTTAAAGTTGCCTAGTCCAATGGTTTTGAGTTTCTGTCATTTGCTGAGCTAACCATTCTAGGTTGATCAGTATAATTTACGTTAATTTAAATTTGAAGTAACTTTGCTTGAAGATGAATACATTATGAGATATGTGAAGTGTAATCACGCTAACTTAAAGTTGCATAGTCCGATGGTTTTGAATTTCTGTATTTTTTCTGAGATAAATATATTAGATTGATCACTAGTATCTACTTTACATTAGTTCAAAGTTACTTTGATTTTAAATGGTAAACTTTTGAGATATTTTGAGTGCAAACATGGACAATTAGTTTTGGCAAGCTTGCCAAAACTCTGACACCATAGATTTCTGCAGTAACATGTTCTGTTAAATTGACCCAGTATTGCCTTCTACGCAGAAACAAATGCTTAATAAGTGCATCAGTATCTCAGTTAGATATGTAAAATCAAATCTAGATATTTGGTTTGGTTTTTAAAATTTGATATTTAATCGGACTTTGCAGCTTTAATGTTGTCATGCTTCGAAAAGGTCCAGGCCTATAGACTTCAGCAGTAACAGGCTCTATTAGTATTAGATTGACTCAGTGTCCCCTTCTAGGCAGCAAGGACTGCGTATGGCCCTGTCACACTACGATGTGACGACGTCAGCATAGGGAGAACGTGAAAAACATCAAACTTCTTGGCGTAGTATGCAAATTTGGGGACAAGTTGAACGTGGATGCAGCGTAGTTGACGAGAGCGTAACGTCGATAAAGCATAGTGATAACGTCATTCCACGTGAGACGACAACGTCATTATGCTCATGGAA
Organism: Branchipolynoe longqiensis; assembly: GCA_030323885.1. NCBI lineage: Eukaryota > Metazoa > Annelida > Polychaeta > Phyllodocida > Polynoidae > Branchipolynoe > Branchipolynoe longqiensis. Next base: position 55,689,388 of record CM059201.1, on the reverse strand, counting down.
CGTTATGTACGTTATTCCATCGCCAGAGTTACATTACGTGACGTTACATATGTCATGACACGGTGGTGAAACGTTGAACGTATGTTGAACGTACTTTCCCATTACGCCGCGAGGACATTTCGACCGGCATTAATGTGGGTCGACATAGTGGAACGTAGTAGAACGTAGTGCGCAACTTTTGACTAACATCCGTTTAATGTCATTGACATTCGTCGAACGTGTACAGAACTTATGGTGAACGTAAACCCTTACGTTCGAGTCACGTCAAAAGTTTTGAAAAGGTTCAAAACCTTGACGCGCGCCGACGTAACACGACGTAACGTGACATAGCTCAACGTCAGTCTAAAGTCATTCTGACGTCATCATAACGTAACCCAATGTACATCAATGTAATGACGAAAAGTGACCACATCAGGCTTACATTGGCTCGTTACGTCATAGTGTGGCAGGGGTATTACTAAATTCACTGTATCTACATTGGAATTGTAGGTTAAAATCTAGATGAGTATCTTGTCTGTGAAAATTAGATGCTTTTCTCAGGCTATCCAACTTGAATGGCAAAGTCAATCTCTTCTCATTAAGTTCAAGTTGAACTCTAAATATATTCCCTATGCCAGGCTTGGGGAAATTGCAGATAAATGGATTGAATTGACTATTATTCAAAAGAGGATTGTGCGCTTAGATTTTCCTAGGACATCAAATGCCAACCAATAAGAATTGCATATGCATACACAGTAAAACCTCTCTAACCGACCACCTCCACAGATCGACCACTCCCCTATATCGATTGCTGCAATATGGTCCAAACGATCGCCCATACAATAGTAACGATAACAAAAAAACTCCCTAAACCGACCACCTCCCTAAATGGAAAATTTAAGGTCGGTCCCATGGTGACTCGATTTAGAGAGGTTTTACTGTATATGTCTATTTATACCTATATGTATATATACATAAATACGTTTATAAAGTTGCAATAAACTTTTGTAAACCTTTACAAATGTAATATGTACAGATATTCTGGCGAGAGCTGTGGCAGGATGTGATTTATTCATTGAGCTACATCGAGAAATAAATCACTGAAATAAAGATTGTTACTTTGAACCGCGATAAAGCTGTTATTTACATCAGATTATCTGCACAATTTGTTTTCAATCGACTAGGTGTAAATCTCGTATTGGTGATCTATATGAACAGCTAGAACTGCGCGTGAAATAGCATTGTGTTTGAATACAATAGGCGAAGTCATTAACTGGACAATTTATAGCTAACAGGTGTGTGTATATATTTGGTTTCTTCATAAGAGACTAATTTACAATGTATATTTATAATAGTATCGGGTGACATGTAGCTATATATAACCTTTGTATTAATCAGTAAGGTATGCAATCTTATTCGCACATGAATTATTCAATAATTTAATTGGTGCCATGCATATATACATAGATATATATATAACTGAATATTGCGTTAGTGAATGATGCATTTATATATGCGAATAATATTATATATATATATATATATATAAAGATTACAATAGTTAATAAGACATGCAAATAATAGTATGTATATATAATTAAATATTTCATTTGTAAATAGCACACGAATATGCGAATACAATTTGATGTATATACTTAAAGATAACGTTAGTGAATAATATTTGTGCAAATAATATTGAATATCTTAGTTTCCTACTGAATAATAATTATATATTATATATATGAATAATGTATGCATAATTCGAATGTATGTGTATATGCTTGAAGTGTTCTGAGATATATTTCAGCGATTCTATGAATATATATATATATTTATATATATATATACATATATAAATAAATAATCTTGTAAAGCTTTCGAATATTTATACGAATTATATACATATATATATGTGAGAACTTATATTTGTATGTTTATATGTGTCAAATAATATACACATATACATATATTATTATTATACATACATATACAGTAAAACCTCTCTAAATCGACCGACCTTTGGACCAACTTTAAGTGGTCCATTTAGGGAGGTGGTCGGGTTAGGGAGTTATAATATGGTTACAATGGTATTGTTGGGACCTAAATAAAGCGATCGATATAGCGGAGTGGTCCATTTGTGGAGGTGGTCGGTTGGAGAAGGTTTACTGTATATGCATATTATATACATATTATATAGATATATATATATATTTATGTGAAGTATAACGCATTATGCGAGTATAAAGGCGCGGAAGGAAATTAATTCCCTATTATTATAGTGTTTATTATTAGTATTATTATCACACGATATACTGTACTGCCTCCTTCATGTTCATGACTGGTGGCGCCACCTCCGGCGCTCCCTGGTACCTTCATGTATATATATATGTATATGAAGGTACCAGGGAGCGCCGGAGGTACACATACATAAGGGTTCAGGCCCAAAATCCCGTAAGCACCAATTCAAAAATCGAGCTAAACATTGGAATGAAATCTTCAAAAATTTAATTTGGTTTAATTCCTAATTTTTTGTTCATTGTGCCATAACCATGTGATCATGAGAAAAGTGGAATTAGTGAGAATTAAAATTATTTTCAGGTAAAAATCTTTTATTTAAACTACATTTTTTTATTGGTGTTTACGGGGATTTGCGCCTGAACTCT
>CM059201.1:55653727-55686246 GCA_030323885.1 Branchipolynoe longqiensis | reverse complement strand
AGCGACGTGGCGCGTCGCGATAAGGGAGGACGTCAGAGGGCGTATTTGGAGCATTAGGTCAGTAGTCCAGTGGCTGCTCGACTGATTGGTCAGTTTCCTCGCGTGCTGCGTGTGTCACATTTTTTGATTCTTTCATTCACTCTGTCTTGTTTTACAATCTAGTAAACCGTTTTCTGTTCCCTTATTGGGGACGGTTTGGACATCAGGAGATAAAACAGTTTTTTTTGCTATTCTAAATTACGGGTATATATTCTAAGTAATAACAAGAACACGAGTAAGGAAGACGGATTGAACTATCTGGGTATTTTTCAGTCAGTTTCCCTTAGTTGCTCACATTTATTCTGGGATATCGTTTATTTTCATCTTCCTCGGGGTTTACAGAATTTTCGGCTGGTTTGTATTTTCTTTAGAGACTTCTCTTTTCACTATCTAAATATCTAATAACAATAAATACATTCTTTGTAGCTAAAGAAACATTTAAGTCGGTCTCAAAACAGATAAAAACAAAAAATATATAAAGTTCAGAGGAAGTGTGAATACACCCAAAGTAGGCAGGACAGCAGCCCGCAGTTAACGAGGTCTAGAGCTGGCTAGAAAAAAGGAGTTGGGAGAAGGGCCTCCCCCCTCCCGTCGCAGTTGCTTGCGCTCAGCAGCGACTGTGGCTGAAGAGGGGGATGCGCGTGAAACACCGTCCTTGGATGGTGTATCAGTTGAATCGGACAGTGTCCGTAGTACAGGGGTCTCACCCTTTCAATTTACGGCGGACCCAGTCCGGCCTGACGGGGCTTTTCCCCACTCTGCAAAGGTTGACCCAGCTCCGGCTGGTAAGACCTTGCTTGCTGTACCCTCGTTGGTGTTACCAACCCCGTTGAATGCGCACGCGCAAAATGCGCACGCGCAAAATCTCGTGGTTACTGAAGGGGCGCAAAAAGCGCTCAGGGTCACCCGTGAGGAGGGCAGCCTCTTTTCTTTCCTCCCGAGAGAAAAGACGGAGGCCACCCCGGCACTGTCGCTGCCACCTCCCATAATGGATGTATCCTATATGGTCCCTGCAGCACAGCAAGCTGGCCACTATGACCAGCTAGCAAAGTTAGACGAGCGCGAAAGGAAACTCCTCGCGCGCGAAAATGAGCTGCATGCACAATGGCAAGCATTAGCTGAGTGGCGTGCACACGATACCCCCGGAGGGGGCGTGTCCCCCCGGCAAGCTAGCGCGCAAATTGCGCCCACAGGGCCTGCCCCTACCAATGCCACCCAGGCTAACCAGCTGCCAACAGCTGGTGTCCATCAGGAAACCACAGGGGTCACCTCCTTGGCGACACACGGTTTTACCGTGGAAGAGCAAGCTCTGATTCAAAATAACCCAGCCATTCGCAGGGCTGTAATGGAGGCATCCAATATCAACCCAGGTATTGGCGCCTCGGCGGTCAATCGGTCGCTATATCTACGTGACCGTAATATAAGTGTCCACGAGCAGTATCAACCGGCTAGGGTTCGAGCTGTGGAAGTTGCCCCATTCGACGGTATCAACCAAGATTGGGAGTCATGGTGGGAAAAATTCAGTAAGGCAATGTCAGTTAATTGGTGGAACGAGACCACTGCTCTAACGCGCCTGCTGCATTTATTACAAGATGGCCCTGGCCAACTAGCAGTAGACAGGTGGGAGCAAGATAGATGCGCCACCTTAGATGAGTTAGTGGAAGCACTAGCATGGCAATTTAAAGGGATGGATCCCTTGTCCAAGTGGGAACTCTTTGAGAAGATATTTCAACGTCCGTCAGACTCAGCAAATTCCGTTTATTATGGGATGATGCTCGAGTCAGAGGCCAGGAAAGCTGGCCTAGGTTGTGGTATGTCGCGTGATTTAATTGCGCGCAAAACCGTATCCGTGTTCATCAATGGTCTCCGTGACCGTGAGGAACGCGATATGATCTTTAAACAATGGTCTCCTGGTAAGCATACCATGGAGGACATTTATCAAATGTTACGAGATTATGCCGCCAAGGCCCGTATGGCCCCGGCTAAACGCTCAGTGGCGGGAATTGCTTCCTCCCCTGACCAATTGGCGTATGGGAACGATTCCCCATACGATGATGGTAACGTAGGTATCAGTGCCTTCAATGGGCAGGGCTCTCGACCCTACAACAATAGGCCACATCAGTCTGGCAGAAGGAACTGGGGGGATAGACACCCAGAATTCAACCCCGATATACAGGGTAGATCCACAGGGTCGTCTACAAGAACAACTCCAGGACGCGCACGCGTCACGGAGGATACAGAATGCTTCAGGTGTCGAGGATTCGGCCATATGGCATTCCGTTGCGCTGTTGCAAAACCTCGTTCTTTAGAACAAGCTATGGTAGCAGGTGATCGTCAGGGGCGCGATAATTCACGCCACGACCCTAATACACTAGCTAAGCTACAAGCGGCTGGAGGCGCGCAAAACGCGCGTGGTGGTAAGCCTCTGCCGCCGGCGAGAACGCATATCGCGCCCCCCCACAAAAATGTTGCAGCCATGCCTATTGAAGGCATGTCACCTGAATTCTTAGCCGATGCTGAGTATTTAAATTAAATGCAGCTGCAACGCCGGGAGTGTTGTCAGCTTTGCTAGATGAGGGGAACCTTCCAGGCCCACCTGTTCTCAGTGGGGCCCAACCGTTATCACACCATGTCTCGGGTGACTGGTGTTCCTCAGAGTGCGATGCCACAGAGGTGCCAGTAGCTGCGATTTGCGTCCGTCAGGTTTTCCTGGCGGGTATGAGATCATTGTGCGCGCAAAATGCGCAGAGCCGGGTGCCCGATGTGTGCATGGATTATATATTGACGAGAACCGGTCTAGACTTAAATAATGTAGGCGAACGAGACCAGTTCGCTATGAATATTTTCCCACTAAGTGGGAAAAGATGGTATGTGCCCATCAACATTAGAGGATCTGAGGGATTCTTTCTTATTGACACAGGCGCTGCTATGTCTGTGATAGGAAAGAGATTCTTTGATGACCTCAATTTAAATGCGCGTAACGTGGCTTCCGACGTGAAACCATTGAGTGTTACGGGCCTAGTTATCCCTCAATTTGGTTGTACAGATATCCCGTTGGGTATCGCCAATCAGATTTTTTACTCGCCAGTTTTAATAGTTGATATACCAGAGGATGGTATATTGGGGAGCGACTGGATGTCGTTTTATGAAGCCAGCCTTTCCCCACATAATGGACTTTTTGAAGTCTTACAACCGTATAACTTAGTCATGCATTGTCAACTCAGAACAGATTGTGGGTTGGCGTACTTGGCTGAAGATGTGGATATAGCTGCTCATCAAACTGTGGCAGCTTTGATTACCACCCGACATATAGAGGGGGAAGGACAGTGTCTTATTGAGCCTGACCCTGAATTGCTGGGTCCGATCGGCCTAACAGCAGCTCCGTCTCTAATAAATGGATCTGCCAGCGCGGCTTTACCACTATTTAATACTACCGACGATTGTGTCCATTTGCTGCGTGGCCAAATTGTTGGCAATGCAGCGGAGGCCAGATCGCATGGTGCTATTAATAGTCCCACGGCCGCCCTGGTGTTCGACTTATTGAAACGGGAGAGAGGTGTTGAGGGATTTGGTGGATCCCCTGAACCAGCCTATACGGTGGACAGGAAGCAATTTACTGGCGTACCACAGATCCCTGGCTTTATATTATCCATGGCGGAGGCCACTCACGTGGATAGAATAGAGGATAAAAGGAAAATTGCAGAGTTCCTTTTTGAATTCTGTGACATATTTGCTAAACCGGATGCTAAGCTGGGGTGGACGGATGTGGTGCAACACCATATCGATATCGGTGACAACGCCCCTTTTAGGATACCGTACCGCAGATTAATGGATTCCAAGAAACAAGCCTTGGAAGATGAGGTGGTAAAGATGCTGGCCGCGGGAATTATTACGGACAGCACAAGTCCGTTTAGTTCGCCGGTTCATCTAGTTACTAAAAAGGACGGTACCTGGCGATTTTGTATTGATTATCGTAAGTTAAATGCTATGACGCGCAAAAACGCGTATCCCTTACCGCGCATTGACGAGAGCTTGGATAGCCTGGGAGGAAATCAGTGGTTCTGCACCTTGGACCTCCAATCGGGATACCATCAAGTCGCGATGCAGCAGGATGATCGAGAGAAAACTGCTTTCACGACTCATATAGGCTTATATGAGTGGAAGGTAATGCCGTTTGGCTTATGTAATGCTCCTGCCACCTTTGAAAAAATGATGGCAGAAATGTTAAATGGTTTACTATTTACACACTGTTTAGTCTATTTAGACGACATTATAATATTTGGGGACACAGTTTCTACATGTCGTAATAATTTAAAAGAAGTGTTTCTGAGACTTCGCAAATTTAAATTAAAACTTAAACCGTCCAAGTGCCATTTGTTTCGCAAGGAAACAGAGTACGTGGGCCGTGTCGTTTCTGGTGAGGGCATTAAAGCGGATCCAAAGAAAATTGAGGCTATAACCAATTGGCCTGCGCCTAAGTCTCCAAAAGAGACAAAAAGTTTACTGGGGTTTGCGTCTTATTATCGCGATTTCATCCCTCACTTTGCTAACATCGTCGCTCCCATACAGGACGTAGCGAATGTTAGCACGCAAGCTTTCGACTGGGGCGAACCTCAGGAATCGGCCTTCATCAATTTAAAACGGTTATTCGCGGAGACACCTGTACTTGGTTATCCACGCGCGAATGGGCAATTTATCTTGGACACTGACGCTAGCGCATTTGCTATCGCAGGCGCATTAAGTCAAATACAAGACGACGTTGAAGTGCCTATCAGTTTTGCCAGCAACAGGTTAAGTGCCTGCCAACGGCGTTATTGTACCACAAAAAGGGAATTAATGGCAATCGTCGTCTATACTAAAAAATGGAGACATTATTTCTGGGATTCGGAATTCCAGATTCGTACAGACCATCATTCAATAAAATGGTTATTGAACTTTAAAGAGGCGGAGGGTATGATACGGCGTTGGTTGGCTTGGTTGTCTGAATTTGGCCTAACCAACACGCAAATTACTTATCGACCCGGTCCACAACACATTAACGCTGACGCATTGAGTCGCATTCCTGTACGTCGTTGTGGCATACCTGAATGTGACGATTGTGGTGCGCACACAGCAGTGGTTGCATCTGTAGTACAGGATCCAGAGGAGGAAAGTGATTTCAACTTCTGGACCCAGAACGACTTGCGCCAGGCTCAAGCAGCAGATGGTACATGTTCAGCAATAATCACTTTGCTGAAGGCGCACACGACGAGGCCTCCCAGGGATCTCATGAGTGCGGAAAATACAGAAACTATCGCATTATTAAACCAATGGGAGCAGTTAATGTTAACAGATGGGTTGTTATGCAGGAATGCACTAAGCAGCGATGCTCTGACAACTCATCAGCAAATTGTTATTCCTTTCCTTCTAAGGGAGGACGTACTTAAATTTTGTCACTGCCATAAGACCGCTGCGCATTTTGGGAGAGAAAGAACTCTCGACAAAATGCGCACACGGTATTATTGGCCAGGTATGAATTCACGTGTGCGCGAATGGGTTAAAACCTGCCCAAAATGCGCGCTTATTAAACCAGGGCTGGGAATGGCTAAAATGCCGTTACAACAACAGATGACCGGCCAACGTTGGGGGCGATTATCCTGCGACTTTGTTTCAGGATTTAAGCGTACTAGCCGGGGAAATTTAGTGATGTTGGTGGTTCAAGACCATTTTACTAAATATGTCCAAGTCTACCCGTTATGTAATCAAACGGCAGCGGTGGCCGCACAAGCCTTAGTAGATAATTGGGTACTCATTTTTGGTGCCCCGATTTCATTACACTCTGATCAGGGAAGGGAGTTTGAGTCGGAAACATTCCAGACTATGCTTAAACTCATAGGCTGTCATAAAACCCGCACGAATCCGTACTGTCCTAGATCAAATGGGTTAGTCGAACGGTTCAATAGGACCTTAATTTCAGCTTTGGCCTGTATGGTAAATGAAGATCAGAGTGATTGGGATTTACAAGCCAAATATGTAGCACACGCATATAATTGCACCAAACACTCTGCTACCGGGGTTACTCCAAATACGCTCGTGTTTGGGGAAGAATTACACCTACCCTGTGATTTGCAATTCGGGGTGTTACAAAAACATTCCGATGATACATGCACGCCAGCTTTCATTAGATGGTTAGAGTGTTGTTTTCACAACGCGTACGGCAGGGTACGTAATAGCACTGGGAAAAGTATTCAAAGAAATAAAAATTCTTATGGTAATGCTGACTTTCCTAAATTCGTAGTAGGTGGGTACTCAGATATCACGCTCCTACAGCAAATATTAAACTCGCGCCTAACTGGGATGGTCCTTGGGAAATTACCAAAGTGATATCTGATACCACCGTGGTAATTCAAACGGCACTATCGGCAGCTCGTAAATCTAATACGGGGCGTTTGAAATTGTACACCGGGCGTTTTCCTCCTGACCTCAAGGACGGTGATAAATTAATTAACGCTGCCTCCAGGCGGGAACCTGATATGGCGCAATCTCCTGACCTGACTCAGCGGGTAACCTCTCCCACGCGGGAACCGACACCAGGGCCGAGTGACGGTTAAAGTCCACTATTATAAACAATCTTTGGGTGGGGTGCTATTCATTTTATATTACACGCCACGCGCGTTAAATCTGACAGCACAACCACAATCGACGTACTAATAATCGTACAGTCCTAGCTTTATACGCCAAAAGCGTGTATCTAACGGTAATGGTTAAATATACCCGACCTCGGGTTAGGGTATTCATGCTAAAAATGATTCTTCATTTTTCTTGAAGATATACATGTGTAATAAGGGAATATCGTACGCGTGTGATACGGGTGTAACTCGATATCAATTCTTGGTGAGTGCAGGTGCTACTCTCCCTAAGGAGACTACTATCGTTAAACCATAACATGTACCATATACAGTATGTAATATATTCCAGTGGGTTATTGGTCATTCTCACCTATTACTAACTATGTCGGCGCATTTCGCGCGGGGTCCGTTTATGATAATTATGTTCCTGCCTGCGCGTTTCGCGCCAGCACCATTTGTAGCATTAATATTTCTCGGGCTTAAAGGTACATCAGGGTAGCATATGTTACTTCAGTAATATACTTATACCAGGTATCATTGTTAGGAATAGTTCTGTATCTCCTAGGAGGTTATAATTAGTTGGCCTATGCCAGCTATCGATGGTTCAGCTATGGCATAGACCAAATAATTAGGGGTGCTAGGCCGAGACAAGTAAAATGCATCTGAGAATTTGGGGCTAGGCCAGCTATCAATGGTTCAGCTATGGCCTAGACCCCAAATAAACATACGTATACAATTTAAAATAATAAAAATACAATAGGCCGAGACAAGTAAAATGCGTCTGAGAATTTGGGGCTAGGCCAGCTATCGATGGTTCGGCTATGGCCTAGACCCCAAATAAACATACGTATACAATTAAAAATAATAAAATAAATGTTATTGTACTCGGGCAGCTTGAATGCAGAGCACTAGCGCCCGAGCCCACAGCCTTTTGGTGCCCCCGTTCGCGTGGACACCGTCCACCAAACGATCGAACCGGTGGACCGGATGGTTGGGATCGCCGGTATGTATGGCCCGAGCCATCTCGGGGGTGGGCTCGCCGTCCAAATGGTTCCGCCCACGCACGATTTCATTATAAGTTGTAATGGCCTCGTTGATCACTTCCTGGAATTAAAAAGAGAAAAATAATCACAGACTGAGTAGGCTTTACCGTTCCCACGGGCATTGTTCCACTTACCATAGTAGCGCAGAAACATTCAACGAATTTAGCTTACCTGAAGGGGGTCCCTTTCACGGTGAGCCTCCCAGTGGGCCGCGTATTGCGCACCAGTCATTTGCCTCCGCGCGCTATTATTGGCGTCCCGCAGGTTGACGCCCGCGATCGTCGCCACACTGACACGCCCCGAATAGGCCTGACGCAGCCACATTAAGGCCTCGTCGCGTTGAGCAGTCAACAGCGCCAAGATGCCAAGCACGCTATTTGCGCGCGGGGAGATGCGTCGGCGACGGCGGTCACGGTAGGTGACATCGCAGATCCCGGAGGCCAGGATCACATAATCTGGGCGGAACGTGCTGTGTGAATAAGAACAACAGACACTGTTATCTAATAAGTCTGGTAATTGTAGGTGTGGCATGGACGTTCAACGGGAAATGCGCTCGATGATATATTTGACTCCATTGGGGAGGCTTACCGTATCTCGGGGAGTGACAGCCTCGTCGACTCGGCGTATCCTTTGCCAGGGTGGACGTGCACTTTGACCTCATGCTCCGTTGTTATCCGCTGGATGGTGGCTGCCAGCCCACGGCCGCGCGAATCGCACACAATGGATACCCTCATGTTGGTTTTTGTTTACAAATGCAAATTTCGCGCTTAAAAATTCAAAGGATGGTGGTTCAGCTCCCGACACTCTCGACGTGACATCCCTTCCGGTCCATCACTACACGGTTCTTGTGACGTCACGCTGTTCTGTGTTGCTTTTGACAACATTTATCCTAGTTTGCCGTAGCGAATGGAGCTTTAGCTGTGTAAGGAGACACGGCATAGCTCAAATATTTCGAGAATAAGAGTTAAGATGTCAAATCTAAATTACTCGGCGGCTGATCAGCAATTAGGTAGCATACGAGTTACAGCAGGGCTAACGCCCCATTTGGCTCAGTGCCATGTTTACGTACGGGAATTGCGCGTGCGCATTTTGCGCACAGAAAAAAAAATAAAAAGATTATGGGCGTATCAACAATATATCCTTATTACCATAATAATGCCATCTTTCAGGTGCGGGATATATGGTAGATATGCAAAAAGATAATCACGGGTTTCAGCTCCCCGACACCTTTATTCGTGATGTTATTAACCACAGTAGTCCCTATATATATAAATATCTGGAAAATAACGGGCGCAAATTCAACTGAATTATTGACATCGCGAACAGGTGGAGTTGGGAATCATTTTTGTTGGTAACGTGTTACAAATCACCTTGTAATAAAACAAATATTGCGCTGACAAGCGATTAGCGCCACTAATCGTTCTTTTATAAGTTATTGCTATCATCTAAAAATCTCAAAAGTCGGCGCATTTCACGATCTCAATCTAACGAATGAAGTCGTTATATGTAAGGCGATCCGTCGCCATGGAGAGGTCGGGTTCGGCGTGACCTAATTGCGTGGTTCCCGCCTAAACGCAGGCTTGCGATTGGACAAGGTGATAGGGGAACGCGCGGCCGCGCCCGCTTGTCTGGCGGGGCCGTTTTGATTAGGGTTAGTCTTCACAAGGTACCCACTGAGTGAAGACTCTCCTTTCTGGTTTTTTCCAATTTCTGCGGCATCATCGATTTTCTCGACCTATTTCTATAGGTTGAGATTTCCCTTTGGTGGTTTTCCACCTTTTTGGGAAAAGGATCGTCGGTGTGCGCATTTTAGGACTAGTTGGCTAATTCTTTAAATTCGTAAAGAAACTCGACGCTTTCTATCGGGTGGTAGCCTGGGACAGGCCTGATCGCTTAGGCGGTCAGGTATGGAATCGGCCACCTCCGCCGCAGGAGTGTCGGGTAAGGGCCCCGAGGAAAACCCTGAAGTATGCAACGTACTAGATGGTGTCACCGGAGACATAAAAGTCTTCACGGTGACCGATTGGAATCTGATTCCACCAGCCCGTAGGCTGAAGCATAAACTATCACTTGTGATAGAAGAGGGATCCGCGGCTACGGCCAAGGTTCCTTACTGTAGTAACCCTGTGTCCCAGTCATGGGCCGACAGCGGGACAACCTCCCCTCATGTCACTCCTATGGAAACTGAGGGGGAATTCACTTTGGTCACCAACAGGAGTCCGAAGGATACTGAAACGGATGATGAGCTTCCCCCCTCATCTCCAGGTAAGTCGACTAATAATTCTCGACTTTCTGCTGCAGCCGCCCATAGGCGTTCACCCCATAGGCGGACGTCTCAACGTGTGGCAAAGCGAAACCCTTCCCCAGCCGGGGCGGAGGGATCTGCGCCACCTACCGTCGCCTTGAAGGCACTGGCAAGGGAGTACGAGTCGGACGACGAGGGCTCTCCTCAACCCGACCCGACTAAGGATCCCCAGTACGGGACGATGGCACTTCGTCTGGAGCGCCTGGAGACGGGTGAGTTAAAATGGGATAGTGATATCCCTGCTGCTACCATCCCTGATCGGTACCCCCGATCCGTAAATTGCGTATATAATAAACGCACTCTTGGCTCTGTCCCCATAACTAAGGCGGCAGAATTAGGTATGTTGCAGGAATCTGCAATGAACGCGAGGTACTTCGATCCTCCACGCCCCGAGCATAGGTTGGCCATGTACATGTTGCAACCTACACCGACGGGCAGAAGTAAATTGCGCCTCCCCCCTCTTGTTCGGGATAATGGGGAGGATTCCGATGTAGAAGACTGGGTAGATGATAATCAATCCGGCCTTCAGCCATATCTGCAGCAGCTGCATAACATCATTACGGCAGATCATGGGTTAACTCAGTCCTTGTATAGACCGCATGATATTTCGCATTTGAAGTTTGTGAGGCATACCTTCCGCCCTTACGACAAATGCTTGTTTTGTAAGTATTTCGTGCAACGCCGTACAGCGATGCCGGAAAATCTTAAGAATCCCAACCGCCGTTATAAGCGGTGGGACGTTTTAGCTCGTCACATCTGCGAGGAGCACCTATACACGGTCCCTAAATGGTCGTGTGATGAACACCGTGGGACTGGCTGTTCATTCGCCCGGTCGACGGGAAAACCCTTTTCGACCAACAGAAGAGGGCTAATGTTGAGGCATCTCCTCTCATACGGAGTTTGCGCCAAGACGGGTCATAAGCGCCCCCAGTCCACCATCAGGAAACTGGCGCGTGTGGCAAAAGACCCTTCCTTGTCGGCTAAATGCCGGTACACCTACCAACCTGAGGTTAGGGTACAACGTGGTCGTCAAGCTCCCGGGGAGACATTGCGACTACCCAGATCGGCGCACACCCTTGCTGTGAGCCTATACGGCGGGGCTACATACGGGGAGAAACAGTACTTCTCCTCCTGTAGACGTCGTCTCCAGATGAAGCAGGACAGGGAGGCTGGTATCAACCGCCCTAATGAGCCTGCTGGCCGAGGACAGAAACGTCACAATGGATGTCCTCAGCAGCCTGATCCCCGCCCCTTTACGGCGGGGAAAACAGAAGAAGGCATTTCCTATGCCTCAGCCGTGGTGGAGTGTACCCAGGACGATCCACCTCTGGAGAGAACCGCTGAGCAAATCGCTCGCGGTGTCCAACTACAGCAGTATGGGGAAAAGGAAAGTGCGCGCCTGGCCACACTTAAACCCGTCCCCGCCGCTGCTGCTACATCAGCACAGCCTAGCAGACCTGCTCCACGTAGGCACGCTAAGCCATTGGATCCTTCCCTGCCTACAGTAGGACCCATATCTGCTTCAGTCCGACGTGACTTAAAACGCCGGGCTATAGAGATGGCACCACCTCCCCAGCAGGAAGCCACGAGTTCAGGGACTCAGTTTTCGCCGGATTTATCTCCGGCGGCAAAGAAGCGCCTGATAGAACGTTACCAGTGCCTACCGCCTCCCGTACAGAAGGCGTTGGAAAGAGACTCCAGCACGGAGTCCACGGAGGCCATGGACCTCTTAATGCATATGGTGGGCCCCATGGCCACCTTCTGGATGAATCGGTTAGATGCCGTCAAGGTGAACTACACCAAGACCATCTACGATGAATTGAACGCGGATTTCCAGAAATCCCTTGCGGAGGCTCAGGCCAAAACCAAGGAAGCGGAAGATAAATACCGCTTCATGAGGATGCAGCATGAACTACAGCTGCGAAAATACGAGGAGATGAACATGGCGTTCAGCTTCGCGTTCGGGATGCCTGCTCTCCAGTGGGATGGAGACCCCGATTCCTTGGACCTATCGGGGGTCTCGCAGTCTAAGCTTCGCGCTTACTGCAACTTGGAGGCGCAAAATGCGCCGGTCACCGCTTCAGGTGACCCTCCAACGGCGACGCAAGCGAAAGATGCTGCTCTTCCTGCGCCGCCACCTGTTAAACAATGGCTACCGGGGAGCTACAAAACAGTTCCTCGAGCACCATATGTGCCTCCCACGGTGACTACATCTCCTGTAGTTTCCCATAAGGGGAAAACGTCGAAGCCAAAAGGCAAGTCAACTGTGGCTAGCCCGGAGGTTCTACCACCACGGAAGAGTCCTAAACGGACACCCGCGGTGGAAATTGCAGTGCCAGGTAGCATCGACTCTACCCTGGCGCAATTTGCTGCCGCCGTTAACCTAACGGCGAAAACTCCTGAGGCCACCAAATCACCACGACCGGTGGCCGTAGACGTGCATACGCCTATCCAGGCGCCAGCACGACCATCCACCTCCTCGGCTATGAAGGAGGCCCCATACGACGACCTGCCTGCCTTGTCGCCATTTTCTTTACCGGAACCCGCCGATGGGCTCGCCCCCCTTAGTGACGTTCCGTTGGTCTTTTCCTCCGACGAGGAGGGTTTGTATTCGGACGCATGTTCCGACGTCACCATCGGCGACGACGAGCCGATGACGGAAAGGGATCCGTTGGCCGTGTTGGTCGAATACGCGGTCAACTATGTCCCTAACAGTGGGGAGGAGGACGTCCCGCTTCCTCCCAAACCACCGGATCCGCCGGTTTCCTAACGGCTAAGTTAACTTAGTTCGAATGTTAGGCGTACCCACCTATATTATACGGGTAACCTAATATACATAAATATATAATATAAGTTTAATAATATTTAATAAATATATTATTAATAAATACCTTATATTTATATACCTTAACGTTGTACGAGAGGTACAGCCTACTTTAGATAGGTACGGCCTATGTCTGCTACGTAGAATAATTATTTATACGTAACCATAATTATTGTCATTGAGACCAATAAATTATTGCATACAAATATATGTATCTGTTATGTAGGCTGAGCCTACAATTATATTAACTATAAACGCATACAAGCGTATGTATCAGTTATGTAGGCTGCGCCTACAATTATAGTATTAACTAAATTATTAAATAATATTTCAATAAAATTTTTCGAAATCTGGGGGTATCTCGATAAGCTAATCTAGAAGTCCACATGTGGTACTAAAATAAAATAATGCTTTAAACCAATTTTTATATCAAATAGCCTGATTCTCTGTTAATTATGTATTAATGTTATATCTCTTTCCTTTACACTTCATACGCATGTTAACGCACAATCACACTGTGTCCGGGAGGCACAACTACCAACAAGAGACGTGCGCGGGTTTCGCGGGGGCAACAAAAGGCGCATTCCAGGACCACGCCCACCCCCAGCAACCAAGGCGCGGCAAGCATGGACCTGGAAGACGTACCCTCGCGAAACACTCCTGGGCACCACCACGGGTATCGTTTGGGGCACATATATATACCTCGGGGGGTGGCGTAAATTACTTATGTTACTTAGTCTCACAACTACATATATTCTCACACACCGCATCTACACAGATTACAACTCCTTAAAACAGAGAATCAGCTATATTTAATTAAAAACGTCAGTGATATTTAGTTAGGCTTTCTTTTTTTTTCTGAGGGCAACAGCTAGGTAGTAGGAAATTTATTTATTAACGGGTACCTTTATAATTGGGATCTTTAAAAATAGAATATAAATAATAATGTACTCATAAACATATATATGTAAAAGTACCAACAACTTTAGGCCTGATGGGGGATGAGGGATTCGTAATTAGTAAAAAAAAATATATTCCAAATTTTTAACGTCACGGAAAATCATTATTCAAAAGCTATGTTCCAAAGTTATATACTAGTAAATCCTTAGTTCATTAAAAACGAATGTCGAATTATCCCGACCAAGCCTCACCCATTTAGATCAGGCCTAGGGTAAAAATACCAGTACTAAGGTGCTACTACTCCAAATTAAAAAGTAAAAAAATTAAAAAATATATATAATACAACCAAAATATATGGATTGCAAATTACTCCTATGGAGAAAATGCTTAGTTCATAGCCATTCTGTATACATCCTAATATGGCGAATTTAGAGATAAAAGTAAAAACTAAAGTAAACTTCATTAAAATTAGTACTCTGTACATACGTGTATATATATTAGTTATTATGTTATCCGAGAAAAAGTTGTAATATGCGCACGCGGAAATCGCGCCGTCGCATTTTGCGCGTAGGTACGACCGTGCCTATGGATTTTTAATATGTATGGTGGGAGTGGGCGTTTCCCCAGCACAGATATATATTAACCAATTTCCTCTGAGGGCATCAGCCTGTGAGTCGCCATAGCATAAAATAATTTAGTCCGTTTCATAGTCCCTCTTCCAAATTTGCGTAAATGTTCTCACGATATTCGATAAGGGTTTGAATAACTGTCAAAATTTAAGAGTAAAAAACACATACCCTGTGCTGCGGAACATACTCCTACCATTCAATCTAATATTAAAGTAAATAATGAATATGGACAGACATATTAACATACTAGTTCAGCATGAACCTTGATATTATAATATTCCAGTTAGCAAATGCTAATCGAGATTTAGATGTTAAAAATAAAATAACAACTGGGAACCCTGGAATTTATTCCCTCCAGTATAGCTAAAATTAAATCTGTGTTAAAAATAATAATAGGATGGTCACGTTTCCTAAAAATGCTGTATCTGCATACACATATCGTGGCGACTAAAACGCGTACGTTGACGCGCCGGTGCGCATTTTTGTCGACGACGCTGAACTAAACTGACTTAACCTAAACAATAAATACACTGCCAACGCCTAATGCTTGTGTGGCGGGCAGCTAGCGCAAACGTGTTATCCACTTTATCGGGCGATCGCCCAAAATTACTGAGTAATTAGACTGGCTGTGGGATGGCAGGGATGCTATAGCATATTTAGTGGGAGGAAAGATAAAATTTGCAATGTGCTTTCCCCGTGGTATTCAGTAACCCCTTTTATGTGGGCCTATGCCATAGCCGTAACACCGATAGCTGGCATGGCCCACCCCTTTTGAAGTAGCTTTTCATACAAGTAGAAATTGACCGAGTAGGCGCGATTTGCGCCCTCGCAGCCATGGTGCGCGCATTTAATTGCGCGGCTCAGGAACGCCCCTAGGGTCCTCAGGACTACGGCCTACAGCCTGCTCTCTGCATAAGGCACGCAGTTTTGCTGTTATTGATTAAAATCTTTTGGTGGTTCCACAATACGGATGCGCGTGGCGAGACCATTACCTGGTCGGGAGTAAGCGTGGTACGGGACCACAGCTTACGGTGCCCACAGTGACTTTACGGTCGGGAGTACAATCTAACTGTACGGTGCCCATATAGTAAGATCCGGTCGGGAGTATTTTATATATACGGGGCCCGCCGGTCGCCAGTAATGTGCCCTTCCTTTTTGTCTCGCCGAATACTAAGCTATGTGATAGGCACATATAGGCGAGGAAGGAAATCCACCTATGATTTTTGGCCAGGGACGAGTACGCATTGCGCGCACACACATATTTCAGTATTTTTATATGGGAAATGGACCGCTCTCCCTGATCCAGCTATTCGCTGTCAGCGGGGTTTTGTTCCCCTGAAGGGTTATCCTACAGCCGGGCCTATGTATGTGTAACAACGCATTGTATTGCAGATGCAGAGACGTCGAATCTATCAGGGCTTCCTCCACTCTAATTTTATGGCGATGACAACCTGCAGCTTCGTAGAATTTGCCCTGAACTGGACCGACCAATCTCTTCATGATGAATCGTTCAGTTCAGTACGTGGCTGCGGGGTGTAATTTAATTATTACTTTTGGTAGTTTAATTTTTTTTTAGTGCTTTCATCTTGGTATTCTCCCCATTATTTTTAGCCCACGATTTGATCAATCAACACGAGTAAAATGCGCAGTGGCGTTCAGTAATTTAAAGAAATATACGTATCAATTTAAAAAAAAAATATAAAAACAACATCATAACCATATTCCTGTGGGGTGATGCTCGGCGCAAGAAAAATGCGCAGAGGCTTTCGGAATGTATAGTTGGGATATTCATAAGCGATACTCCATCTTTGGAGTATCGGCTGTGAAATCCCCTATTGTAGTTAATTTTTAAAAGTTCCTGTTCGTGCTACGGATCATCGAAAGAAGATATCTCCGGCCAGCAGCAACCATTCTACGTACGCTTCCCCGAGAAGTCCGCCCAGGAGTATTTTTGTGGGGCTTGATCCAGGTAGGTCGGCGGTGTTCCAGGGCAGGGCAGTTTATGTATTAGTTTGATCAGGACACCGCCGACATGTCGGGTGTTATGCGCGGAAGCGTCGGCTCCGAGCGGCCGGCTACAGCGTCACGTTGTTAATCTTAAGCGAGCTCACGCTTTTTCTCCTTAGTTACCTTCAAAAGGAGATTGTATCTTATTTTAATTAATTACTGTCGTATTTCTCTGTTTGCCATTAGGCTTATGATCCTTAATGTGCATATTCATAATCCTAATTGATTCTCTTCGTAAACCAAAAAGGGAATCGCCACTAAATTTGTGATAGGCACATATTTGCGCTCTGGTGCGTTTTCCGTGTTTACGTTTGAAGAACTATATGGGTGCGCAATTTGCGTTATACCTGAATACATTCCTAAATACACTTATTAAATATACCACGACTTTGCATATGTATTTGCGCTATCGCACAACTCTAGGCCTTACTGTTCATACCTCCAAACACTTATCACATATTATGAATGTCTAGAGAGCCTTAGGCGCCTTGGCGTCTGGTTATAAAAAAAAAGATAATAATAGAAAGATTTTTTTTACGTGCTTAACAGACGTATTTCTGGAAATATAAATATGTACGTACTTAGGCTTTCAATTTAAAATGAATACGTACTTACGTGTACGTATTTTTGGTTATTAAAAATAAATAGAAATAAAATATATATACGTATCTAAAAGGACGTATTTATATTTTTGGTTATTAACATTAATATACGTACTTAAACGCACGTATTATTTGGTTCAATTAATATTGACATTGAAAAAAAAATAACACAACGAGAAGTTTCTTTTTTACGCCCTGGCTCGGGCAGCGATATTTTCGCTGAACGCGCCAGGAGACGGTCAGGTCTGTTATTATTGTTTATTGTGCTACACCCGTGGACCGTTGTAGCTCCGCCCACTTTTCTCTTCTTAGACGAACATCAATTCTTGTTGTTTGTCTGGGGGAGCAGTGAAGTGGGCGTGCCTACTCGCCTAAGCCATTTGCGCACGCGCAAATTGCGCGCGCGCAAATTGCTAACACTTGTGCACGCGAGGGTTCTCGGTGGTAAAGCGTTGCTTAGCGACTAGCTAAGCAACGAGGGGTTCGGGCGTTCGGGGCCAGACCCGGCGGACGTGTTTCTACACGCTCCGTCGTTTTCCACCGATATTTAGGCTTTTTGGGGTCAAAATTCAAAACTAAATTATAGAAACAACACGGGAGGGAACGGGAGACCTGCGTTACTATTTATGTTGGTATCCTTGTTAGTCTTTGGTTAAGAATAAATCGTGAGCTCTTGTAAAGGTGAATCAGGACGTTCCTTGCATTCTTTCCTATCCTCCAGTCTATTGTAGATTAACCGCTATGGAACCTATATTCGATTGCTTTCTATGAACTGAGAGGCCTTAAGCCTAAGTCGGCCTTCTGCAAGTAATACACCCCTCTGCGGGAATCTAATAACGGACGCATTTACAGAATTAACGTAGTGTTACTTTTAGGCTAGAACCACGACATATAAGATAAAGTAAACAGTAGTGACAGCGGCAGCAACTCGTGCTGGACTGCGCATATTTGAATTCATTTAGTAACATTCATAATATCTCTAACGACGAAGGGGGCAGCCAGTAGTTGAAATAACCTAATATAAATACACTTTAGGCCGATAAATGCGCACGGTGGCAAATCTAGTATTTAGACGATACTCTGGCTGGCGCCTACAGTACGGGACGGACACCGACGACGGGATACGCGCAGGCGGGCGGTAAGGCTACGACGGCGGCGGCGGGCCAAGGAAATTCACATGGAAACAATTAATTATATTAACACGTTAGGCTCGCCTTAAGCGGGGGTGGAATAGCCAGACGGTTAAGCTGGACTGCGCATATTTGGATTCATTTAGTAACATTCATAATATCTCTAACGACGAAGGGGGCAGCCAGTAGTTGAAATAACCTAATATAAATACACTTTAGGCCGATAAATGCGCACGGTGGCAAATCTAGTATTTAGACGATACTCTGGATATATATATATATATATATGGGTTGGTGGTGCCTGAGTGGGATGTAAATAGACATAGTGCTGCTGGCAGGTCTGGGTAAGATTGCACTCAGGGCCTAGCCATTCTGCTGGGGTAGGGGTCACCAAACTCAAAAGGTCAAGGTTGGTGGTGGTCATGGGGCCAGACAGCTACTGGTGGTGGGCAGACCACTGGTATCCATGGAGACCAGGAATGCTGGATCCCTATTGGTAGGGCCAAGAATGCTCAATTCTCATTGGGGGAGGGAGGTGGGGTGATACTCTACAATGAACCCATGTAACTATATAAGCAATAAACCAGAGTGCTGGACTCTCTCTTCTCTTACACTTTACTCTCTTCCTTTCTCTTTGTCTGTATTGTTTTCCTCGTAGCCTACGGGTTGTTTGTTGTTTTACGTCCTAGCAACTTCTAAGGTCATATCAGGACGGGTACCAACTTGTGACAGTGCGCACTCATGGCAACTTTATAGTGCTGTCCCACTGGGAAACCAGGCCGCTGGCACCATGACCTGATATCCCACTCAGTCACATTATCCTGCCACTGATCCCACCAGTCCTTGCCCTGTCCTAATAATGCCGAGCACCTGGCTAGGAAGTGACAAGTATCAATTATCAATTTTAAAGTCATTGGTTTGACTTGAACCCACGACCCCACGATCTACCAGCACGGGAGACGGACGCTCTAACTCAGATCCGAGCATTAGACTCTACACTTTGATGAACCACTGGTTGGGAGGGAAAATAGCTCAAACTGCAAACGGGTCCACTGAGCAGGATTGATCGGATGACTGGTGGTCACTCTACTGCCTGAGCTACGTCCCGCTCCTCGAAAATGCACCCAAACATTTGCTTTAATTTGATCGTACATATCATGCTATGCCGCTATGCTGCTATGTTGATATGCTGCTATGCTGCTATATCACTATGCCGATGTGCTGCTATGCCATTATGCCACTATGGTGATATGCCACTATGCGGCAGTATGCCGCTATGCCACTATGCTGCTATGCTGCTATGCCGCCATTCCACTATTCTGATATGCCACTATGCCGTTATGCCGCTATGCTGCTATGGTGATATGCCACTATATTGCTATGCTGATATGCCACTATACCGCTATGCTGGTATGCTGCTATGCCACTATGGTGATATGCCACTATATTGATGTGCCGCTATGCCGCTATGCCACTATGCCAATATGCTGCTATGGTGATATGCCACTATGCCGATATGCCGCTATACCACTATGCCAATATACCATTATGCTGCTATGCCGCTATGGTGATATGCCACTATATTGCTATGCAACTATCCTGCTATGCCACTATGCAGCTATGCCGCTATGCCGCTATGCTGCTATGCCACTATCCCGCTATCCCGCTATCCCGCTATCCTGCTATCCTGCTATGGTGATATGCCACTATGCTGCTATGCTGCTATGCCACTATCCCGCTATACCATTATCCCGCTATCCCGCTATCCCGCTATGCCGCTATGGTGATATGCCACTATGCCGCTATGCCGATATGCCATTATCCCGCTATCCCGCTATGCCACTATCCCGCTATCCCGCTATCCCGCTATCCCGCTATCCTGCTATGGTGATATGCCACTATGCTGCTATGCTTTGTTTGTTTGTTTACCGACCCCCTAGCACAAAAGCTAAAGATCGGCTATTGGGGGGTCATACAGTGGTTAAACAAACCTGACTACAAATTACATTTGATCAAACAGGTAAAATAGAGCACAGCAATGTATGCCAAAAGAACATACAACTGTGGTAAAATCACAAGTGTTATGTGATAACTCAAATCAGCAGTACAAATATTAATAATTTTCAAGTTAAAAATGGAAAATGCATTTTTTGACTTCCTGGTGACAACTGGACTCTATCGAATGTTGTAACTTTACATACAATTTATTGTATTAATATATATCCCGTATTTTGAGAACTGTTTAGCCATATCTGCACGTGAGCTTTTGAAGTGATGAATGCATTTTGTCCCCCTGGGAAAACCAAAGTGCCAGAATAAATTCTAAACACTTTTCACTGTGGATTCTGCTGTTGACGCGGCATTTAATCACTCTTATTCTTAACAAATCGATCAAAAGGCATTGCTTTGCCTGAAGTATGTAACTTATAATCTTAGCCTATTTCCAGCTCCTCTTGCTGTGCATGTGCGCATGTGCCTGAGTGCGTGCGAATGCACACCAGGAATAGTCGCTCTTCTCAGCTTCCCCTGAGGATCCATTCACGATGAGGAGGTTGGCAGTCGGGTTCAAGAACTGCCTCCTAAGTGAGTAAGATTGATTGCTTGATTGCGTCTTAGCAACGCCACAGGTCATGTGGTGTTCTCTGTGGTGGAGTGGTTAGAGTCTCTGACTTTTTTCTAGGTCGGACTCCTAATCTGAAGGTTGGTGGTTCGATTCCCTGTGCCCTCACCTCTGTCAATTTGGATTTCCACCACTGTGTACAATTTACAGCATCATCAAAGGCCAGTTGCTCTCATACCATGTCTAGGTGGTGTGGGAGGTTAAAAATCACTTGGGTCGGTAAAAGTGTAGGCTCAGGCTTTCTATTGACAAACTGTCTAATGGTGAAAACAAGTCTATTCAGACTTATCCATAACAGGCAATATAAATCTTCAAGAAAAAGAAAGCAATGTTAGGATGGGCAGAGCACCTATGCTGATAACTACCCGTGGTGGCTTTCTAATTATAGCTGCCACCATGTAGTGATATCCCAGTCAGTAGCATTATCCTGGCACTGTACCAAACAACATTGCTGCACAAATAAAAGTTAATATTCTGATATGTTAAATTAAAGGAAAACAAGAAGACAATATCATCAAAGGTGAGGTTCATGCTAGTTTGCTCCGAAAGACCTTGAGGACATATTCCAAGTAATATTGTGCCCATTGGAGAGACCCAGAAGGATTCGGCCGAACTGGCAGGTGTTCGAGCCTTTTTGTGAAATAGCGCTGGGATTTTGGCTTATATGAGGTGATGGTTGGTGGTTGGAGTTTCACGTGCTGGCAACATCTAAGGTGATACCAGGACGGCGAAATACATAAGCACTGGATACCCAGATACTGTGATAACCAGACAGAATTTTGGCATGCATACCGAAATTAATTTGCCATCTTTTCAATTCCAATATCTCGGAAGTTAACCAGTTAAAATAAAAGGTATTTCAATGTAAACTAATGTGGGGTACCACAATCAAATATGTTTATCTATACAAAAAAAATGGCAGAAGGTAAAAATCATCAGATATTGAACATTATTTCAAAATAAAATAGAGATTATAATGACCACCTTGATTATGTGAGCGGAAATTCAAAGTCATCGGTCCACCTTTTTCCCAGTGTTTCCTATCCCAACACAAATAAAACAAGAGGGCCCTTAGAAGAAGTTAGCAGCTTGAAGGGTCGGTCACATAGCCGTTTGTGGACGTAGTGATCCATAGGATAGATTACCGTAGGTCAAACATGGTGTACGTACGTTCAACTACGTTGAAATATGTTAAGGTACGGCAGGTTTTGGTACGGATAAATATGTTATGGTATGGATGCAGGTACATTCAACTATGTTCAACTATGTTCAACTACGTTCAACTATGTTAGCATACACTACGTTCACCTACATCCACTCACGGCTATGTGACCAGAGCATGCTAGAGTATGCTAGAGTATGCTAGAGTATGTTAGATTGCCAAAAATTAAATCGGAGATCACGTCTCACCCATGTTATTACCAAGTTAACATCACTGACAAGTACGGATGCCGGTATGTTCGACCGCTTCCACCGGGTCCGCCAACCAGGGCCAACCAGGGCCAACCAGGGGCAACCAGGGCCAACCAGGGCCAACCAGGGCCAACCAGGGGCAACCAGGGGCAACCAGGGCCAACCAGGGCCAACCAGGGCCAACCAGGGCCAACCAGGGCCAACCAGGGCCAACCAGGGCCAACCAGGGCCAACCAGGGCCAACCACGGCCAACCACGGCCAACCACGGCCAACCACGGCCAACCACGGCCAACCACGGCCAACCACGGCCAACCACGGCCAACACCAACCAGCCCCACGGCCAACCACGACCAACCACGCAACCCGCGCCCAGCCCCACGGCCAACCACGGCCAACCACGGCCAACCACGGCCAACCACGGCCAACCACGGCCAACCACGGCCAACCACGGCCAACCACGGCCAACCACGGCCAACCACGGCCAACCACGGCCAACCACGGCCAACCACGGCCAACCACGGCCAACCACGGCCAACCACGGCTATTAATAGCTGGAGTAGGCAAAGAAAAAAAGGAGTGACCAATGGAGACGCC
Organism: Branchipolynoe longqiensis; assembly: GCA_030323885.1. Lineage (NCBI taxonomy): Eukaryota > Metazoa > Annelida > Polychaeta > Phyllodocida > Polynoidae > Branchipolynoe > Branchipolynoe longqiensis. Next base: position 55,663,531 of record CM059201.1, on the reverse strand, counting down.
GGGATTTGAACCCGGGGCCTCTTACATGCGAAGCAAGCGCTCTACCACTGAGCTACGTCCCCAACCACGCATGACGTTGTCTTCTGAGCAGAAACAGGGATGGAATTGCATTATAAAATACTATGCCTCGGTTGATATTTGAATAGGGTTCACACAACAATACACTGCAACCGTTGAGAGACTACACAAATGAACACTTGCCTAAAATGACCTCTGGATATACATTCTAACCAGTCCTTGTATCCTTTTAATGCCGAACACCAGGCCAGGTAGCAACAAGTATATACCTTTGCCAACCAACCACCACCCAACACCACCAACCCCACAAATCCCCCCCACCCCACCACCCTCCATACTCACCAACCACCACCACCCCCCACACCCACTACCCCCCCCCCCCGCCCCACACACAACTCCTCATCGACACTCGCACCACCCAAACACACACCAACCACCACCCCACACCACCCACACCGCCCACACACCACCCACCAACCACACACACACCACCTATCGCCACCTCCACACACCATACCCACCTCCAGACCCCACCAACCAAACACCAACCACCACCCAAACACCAACCACCACCCACACACCAACCACCAACCCACACCACCACCTCTAAACACCACAAACCAACCACACACACCACCCATCGCCACCTCCACACACACCACACCCCCTCCACACACCACACCTCACCACACCCACACACTACCACCTCTAAACACCACCCACCAACCACACACACACACACCACCCATCAACACCTGCACACACCACACCAATCTGCACACACCACACCCCACCACACCCCACCACCACCACACACCCTAACCACCACCCACACACCAACCACCACCCCAGACCACCACCTCTAAACACCATCCACCACCCACCACCCACACACACACCACCCATCGACACTTCCACAGACCCCCACCCCACCCCCACCCCCACACCACACCACCTACACCACCTCCTCAGACAGGAAGCGAGCGAGGCGGACGCTCCACAGCCTAGGCCCTCCCTCCCCAGCTGTCAGATGGTTGCGCCGATATCAGCCCGGTGGCGCTGACGACTTGATCCGTCGCCATGACAACGCGCCACGGCCGGGAGCCTCGTTCTGAATCCACGCAAAGCCTCACCGCCTTCATTATGCTCTTTAATAGCGGCGGCCTTTGCAAATCAGGCCACATTTCGGCGCCAATAAAGCGGGCTGGATATCATATTGCTTATTGGCGGGACGCGGGTAGCGGCTTCTAACCCGCGGGCCGGCCTTTGACGGCGGGAAAGCCCGCCCCAATATCCCAGCTCGGTCTCCCGGGGGCCCGCCTCATTCACGCAGCCACTCATGAGCTTTCTGTGGGCTCTCTCTCCCCAGAACCGCGGGTATTCTCCAGCCCCTACTTCCATTCAGTGTTCTCTCCCTCCCCACGACGCGCACACATTCCCTCCTCTCTACAATCCACTCATCCTCCCCCTCCTCCTCCTCTCTCTCCTCTCCCCCCTTCTCCTCCTCCCCCTCCTCTCCCACGCCCCTTTACCCACTCCCTCTCTCACACTCACACTCCCCTTTCCCCTCCTCTCCCCCTTTCCGTCCTCTCCTCCCCCCCCCTCCACCCCACCCCCCCCAACTCCTCCTCTCACACTCCCTCTTTCCAACTCCCTCTCGCCCTCTCCCCTCCAACTCTACCCCACCTTCCCCCCATTTTTCCGAATGATCCCCCCTCTTCACACCTTCTCTTCCCGTTGCCCCCTCCTCCTGCCTCCTCTACACCCCCCCCCCCCCCCCCGTCCTGATATGACCTTAGATGTTGCTAGGACGTAAAAACAACAACAGACAATCAAATCCTCTACCCTTCCGTCCCTCACATCTGTTCTTCCCCCTTTCTTCATTTCCGCCGTCCCTCTCCCTCCCCCTCCTCTCACTTCAATCCTTGTCCGTCTCTCCCACATCCCCTCCTCCCCTCCCCCCTCGTCCCCTTCATATCCTACACCTTCTCTCTTCCTGCCTTCTCTCCTCATCCCCACCATATCCTTTCCCCCCTGTCCTCCTCCGCTCCCACATCCTCCCCCTCATGCTCGTTCCGCCGGTCTCCTCTTCCGTTCCTCCTCCTCCCTCTCTTATCTCCTCCATTTCTCCCACAATCTCCGCTCCTAAAATGTTCCCCGTTTTCCTTCTCCCCTTCCTTTATCACCACTCCCCTCCCTCTCCCCAACCTATTCACCCCCTTTCTTCTCCTTCCTCTCCTCCTCCTCCCCTCCTCCTCCCCCTTCCTACCTCCCCCTTCTCCTATCACCCCCACCCCTCACTCTACCTCACCTCCGCCCCTCCACTACCCCCCCCCCGCCTCCACCACCCCACCCCGTACTATAATTAAGATCTCGTCTGACAAAGTCGGGCGCTGACCGCGCGCCATTGTCGTCTGCTCGCTCCGGCGCAGACGACTTTCGTCGCCGTCTCGGCGTTTCGCGCGGGAAAGTGGCCCGCTAGAGGGCGGCCCACCGCGCCCCGCCCGCAGCGCCACCTTCGGGAATTAAAGGAAAACAAGAAGACAATATCTTGGGAGGTGAGGTTCATGGTAGATTTGCTCCAGCCGACCTTGAGGAAATATTCAGGGTTCACTACAAAGTAGTAGTACTAATACGCACATATATACGGTGCAAGTGAGAGGCGAGAGACCCCTGGAGTCGGGTCCCAGGAGGAGGGAAGCAGAGAGTGCCCGGTTACAGGTTACATGGGGGGGGGGGGGGGGGGGGGGGAGCGCGCCAGAGGTGTTGGGAAGCGAGAGATGTCCGGACAGCGACATAAAGAAATATTAGGGACAATTCTTTATATACATATAAATGCTAATTGCTATACAATTTATTATATGTATATAAATAAAGAATTGTCCCTAATATTTCTTTATGTCGCTGTCCGGACATCTCTCGCTTCCCAACACCTCTGGCGCCCCCCCCCCCCCCCCCCCCATGTAACCTGTAACCGGGCACTCTCTGTATTACTGGGGTTGTATGTGTTTATTTATTTTATGATGTTGGTTTTTAGTAATATATATATACATATTATGATTATGAATATTAGTATCATTTTCTTTACCTTTTGTTATCTTTTTAAAATCTTTTAAAAAATCACTATATTTCTAAATATTTCTCCATATGTCTCAATGTTTCTTTATATTCCTCTAGGAATATTATTTGTATTTAATTATATCGATTTCTGTCTTCATATTGAGTTGATATTTTAATTATTCATCCTTACTTATGCTAATTAACATTCATATTTATTATATATTTATTACAAATTTTAATTCATTTATAATTATTTTTGCGGAGAGATTGGGTGTGGGGTGGGAGCTTGCGGTGGGGGGTGGAGGCTGGCGGTGGGGATGAGGGTGGGAGGGGCTTCAGAGAGGTTGGGGCATGGTGGTCGTCATTGGATACGGTCGTCACGGGTGAGTGGTCAGGAGGCGACCAGGTAATAATAACAATGTTGTCAGGTGTCCGCTAAGCCAACCAGAGACCACCTGGGGACAGGTGCAGGGAGCAGGGTCAATCAGCCATCCCCTGTCAGTGTATGTGCAAATAAACCAAGACTTATCTCCATCTTCTGGGCAGTTGGCATGCTTTATTTACAGTCCAGCATAATTGATTGACATTTGCATAATCCAATCAAAGTGATATATTGTCGAAACAAAGGCATTTGCCTACATTTAAACCTGAGTCGGGTTGATAGCCATGCTTGTGCCTCCCACACCACATATACATGATATGACTATGAGAGCAACTGGCCTTTGATGAAAGTTATACACAGGGGTGGAAATCCAAATTGGCAGAGGTGATGGCATGAGGAATCAAACTATCAACCTTCACATTTGGAGTCTGACCTAGAAATAAATCAGACACTCTAACCACTCCGCCATCTTTTGGACGACAACAAGGCCTGTTTTCGACAGGAATAACCAGGAAGTAATATTACCAATAAGGGATATATATACACACATATATGAGGTGCAAGTGAGACACTTATATACACATATACATATATATATATGTGTGCTATACATATATATATGTATATATACATATATATATATGTTTCACAGCAAGTGATCTATACAACTCTGAGGAATGAGTACGAAGAACTGCCGGTGGCGGTGCCACCGTAGGCAAATGAGTGCCGCAGTGAATAAATCTGGGTCTGTTAGTGGACAATAACGGATCATAATAATAATAAGAAATACCTCATACCGATGATTTTATACACGTATATAAATATACTAACTATAAATATATATATAGTGTACATATATATATATATATATATATATATATATATATATACGCAAACACACCCACGCACCCACCACGGCGGTCACACGGAACCCTGGCGGCGGGCCAACACACTACAGACTGGTATTTGCATCGAACACGATTCGTCGCGCGTCCTCGTCACAGTCGGCGCGTCGCGCATCGCTCGACGCGCGTCCGGCGTTGGGAGTCGCGCGTCGTGGCTTGTCGGCTTCCGGTGAGACATCAAAGGGCCCGGAACCTCGGGCTGGGAGCTGTCGTGAGGCCGGCCTCGGAATGCCCCGCCTCCTCCCCCGCCTGTGACAGGCACCACGGCAGCTCTCCGGCGTCTGGTGCGCCCTGACCTCGTACTTATTACTAATATTAGCCCGGATATGTACAAACGTTTAGCAGCATTTGAGATGTGGACTTATCGAAGGATGATGAAAATATCATGGACAAAGAAGATCACCAACAAAGAAGTTCTCAGAAAAATTAAAAATAAGAAATGCTTGTTTGCCACTATACAGACAAAGAAACTTATTTATTTTGGCCACATCATTCGTCAGAGTTCAATATACCGTACATTGTTGGAAGGGAAGGTGAATGGCAGCAGAGGGAGAGGGAGACCAAGAACATCATGGTTTACAAATATTTCACAGTGGACAGGCTTGAATTATTCACAGTCTATCAGAACAGCACAACATCGGGACAAGTGGAGAACCATTGCATCCAACCCTCGACTAGAGGATGGAACTATTGATTGATTGATTGAGCCCGGATAGGTATGCAGGTATTGCAGGTATAGCAATACCTCAGGGAGTTTGACGCCCCTGCCCTGCAGAGTTGTAAACCACTGCCTTGTGGTACAGGTTCTTGACAGAACCGAAGGCTAAGGGAGCAAACCCTAAACAGAAAACCATGTCACTGTGGCAGCATTAAGGGCGATTGATGTATGGAACTCCCAACATCTCCCGACCAGCCACTGCAGGGACAAATAGTTTTGCGCCTGTCTTGACATGTTCTTGCCGGTGTGAAACCTCTATTTGCTCCCCGAGAGAGTGCCGCTGGTAACTTGCAAAAGCCAACAGCACTTCAACACTTTTTGCAGGCAGCTTTCATGAAATGTACACCATCAAGAGAAACCTGAAGCTGAGAGACATTGAGTCATGAGTCACTCTCACAGCAGAGAGCTATATGGAGAGCGGCAGTCAAGTAATTAAAGCAGTCTTTGTCGCATCGTGACCGACAGCATGATGATGATGATGAGCCCGGATAGGCGCAGGGAACATGGGCTTTCTCTTCCCCTGCATGCTCCTTGTGGTCTCCTTGGTTACACAGGGTACACTAGTTAGACAGATTACACTGGTTACACTGGTTACACTGGCTACACTGGTTACACTGGCCACACTGGTTACAATGGTTACACTGGCTACACTGGCCAAACCGGTTGGACTGGTTACATCAGTTACATTGGCTACATCAGTTACACCGGTTACATCAGTTACACTGGTTATATCAGTTACACTGGTTACAGCAGGTACACGTATTACAATAGTTATACCAGCTACACCAGTTAGACTGCTTTCACTGGTTACACGTGCTGGTCACACCAGTTATACTGACTAGATTAGTTACACTGCTCACACTGATTACACTGGTTTCTTTGACTAGTTACGCTGATTACACGGGTTACCCTGCTTTCACTGGTTACACAGGTTACACTGGTGTCACTGGTTACCCTGGTTACACTGATAAACTGGTTACACTGGTCACACTAGTTACACTGGTATCATTGACTAGCTACGCTGATTACATGGGTTGCCCTGCTTTCACCTATTACACTGGTTACCCTGGTTACCCTGATACACTGGTTACACTGGTTACACTGGTTAAACCGACTACACTGGTTACACTGGGTACACTGGTTACACTGGTCACACTGGTTACACTTGTCACACTGACAACATTGTTTACACTGACTATATTGGTTACAGTTGTTACATTGAGTGAACTAAACACACTGCTTACACTACTACATTGCTTCCACTACTTACATTGTTGAAGCTGGTACAGTGGTTAGATTACGTACATCATGTACACTACTTACATTGTTGAAGCTGGTACAGTGTTTAGATTACATACATTGCTTACACTACTTACATTGTTGAAGCTGGTACATTGCTTAGATTACGTACATTGCTTACACTAGTTACATTGTTGAAGCTGGTACAGTGGTTATATTACATACATTGCTTACACTACTTACATTGTTGAAGCTGGTAGAGTGGTTTGATTACATACATTGCTTACACTACTTACATTGTTGAACCTGGTGCAGTGGTTAGATGACGAACATTGCTTACACTACTTCCATTGTTGAAGATGGTACAGTGGTTAGATTACATAAATTGCTTGCACTACTTACATTGTTGAAGCTGGTAGAGTGGTTTGATTACATACATTGCTTACACTACATACATTGTTTAACCTGGTACAGTGCTTAGAAAATAGATACTTACAAGTTACATTGCTACACTACTTACATTATTTACAATCGTGCATTCTGCACACTACACATACTGCTTACATTACCTCCCATGCACACTTACTTACCCTGCTTTCATTACTTACATCGTATGAACTGTTACAGTTTTACGCTACTTACATTGTAACACTGCACACACCACTTTACACCACTTACATCATTTAGAATACTTAGAGTATATACAAGGCGACTTTATATTGCAGCCCCACTGGTACTCTATGCAAGGCTGCAAGCAGCATGACATAATATCCCACTCAGTCACATTATTCTGATACTGAACCAACCAGTCCTTGTCCTATCCTAATAATGCCGAACACCTGACTAGGAAGCGACAGGTTAAGACCGGGCGCGGTGGCTTAATTGGGAGAGCCTTGCCTCACGTGCGGAAGTTTGAGAGTTCAGTTCCCAGTCGAGTCAAACCAACGCCTGTAAAATTGATACTTGTCACTTCCTAGCCAGGCGCTCAGCAGTAATAGGACAGGGCAAGGACTGGTTAGCTAGCTACAGGATAATGTGACCGAGTGGGATATTGGGTCCTGGTCCTGGTGGCCTGATTTCCCACTGGGGAAGCACTATACATCGCCGTGGGTATGCACTTTCACAAGTCGGTACCAATCCTGAGATGACTTTAGATGCTGCCAGGACGTAAAACTCCAACAACCAACCAATCACTTTTTAAATCATTCATTTGAGTCGACCACGGTTAGAACCCGTGGAATACTCTCATTCGGCCACCCGGTCTGGTCGAAGTAGTATTGTTATGCACCGCCACATTTATGCACCAGGCTCCATCTGGCGTCACTGACTCAGTTTAATGTGACGTCATCACGGGAGGGGTGTCACGTGATCGCCGGTGCGTCACGTGATAGAGACGTCGCCGAACTCGTAGCGACTCCCTTCCTGTTGTCGCTAATGTCGCGGCTTTTGTCAGCGGCGGTTCCAGAGCGCCGGCTCGCCCCGCCCCCTCACATCCTATCCCGCCCCCTCGTCCCCCCCCCCCCGCCCCCTCGTCGCATCCCCCGCCCCCGGCATTGTGCGCACGCAGCGGAGCAGACACCCATGTTGTTACACCTGTAATTAGCCAAGTCCGTTATACCTGAGTCTCTCAGGTGCATCCAGGTAGAGAAGGGGAGGACGGGAGGGGGTGAGGGGGAGGGGGAGGGGGAGGGGGAGGGGGAAGGGGAGGGGGAGGAGGAGGGTGGGTGGGTTGATAGAGAGATGGGGGGTGGGTTGGTGGAGCGAGGTGGGTGGTAGGTGGTGGAGGTGGGGGGAAGTATATAGGGAGGTGGGTTGGGGAAGTGGGGGAAAAGGGAGTGGAGTTGGGGTAGATAGTGTATGAAGGAGGGTGGGGGTGTCGGGCAGAGAAGGGGGACCGAGGGGACGCGGGGACCGGGGACGCGGGGACGCGGGGACGCGGGGAGGGACGCGGGGGACGCGGGGGAGCGGGGACGCGGGGGAAGGGGACACGGGGGACGCGGGGACGGGGGAGGGGAGGGGACGCGGGGACGCGGGGACGCGGGGACGCGGGGACGCGGGTACGCGCGGGTACGGGGGACGCGGGGAACGCGGGGACGCGGGGAAACGGGGACGCGGGGCGGCATACCGCGGGACAGCGGGGACGCGGGGGGGACGCGGGGGGACGCGGGGAAGCAGGGGAGGACGCGGGGACGCGGGGACGCGGGGGGACGCAGGGACGCGGGGACGCCGGGGACGCGGGACGCGGGGGAAGCGGGGACGCGGGGACGCGGGGACGCGGGGAGCGGGGACGCGGGGACGCGGGGACGCGGGGACGCGGGGACGCGGGGACGGGGGACGCGGGGACGGCGGGGACGCGGGACCGGGGACGCGGGGACGCGGGGACGCGGGGACGCGGGGACGCGGGGACGCGGGGACGCGGGGACGCGGGGACGCGGGGACGCGGGGACGCGGGGACGCGGGACGCGGGGACGCGGGGACGCGGGGACGCGGGGACGCGGGGACGCGGGGACGCGGGGACGCGGGGACGCGGGGACGCGGGGACGCGGGGACGCGGGGACGTGTCCATGATACTCTTTCACTCTCATACGGTTACAATTATGCCATTGCCAGTCTGCCTCCCTCCTTCAGAGAGCACGGCACAGGCGTGTTTGTCACAAATTGCACAAGCATAGTACTAGCATAGTAGAAGGGCCAACATAGGTGGGTGGGTAAGTGGGTGCGTGGGTACGGGAGAGCTGTGGATGGGTAGGAGAGGTCTGTTGGTTACGCCACTCATACACCCACTTGCGCACACCCACACCCACACCCACACTCATCCCACTCCCACACCCACACCCACACCCACAGCCACTCCCACACCCACACCCACACCCCACACCCACACCCCAACCCACACCCACACCCACACCCACACCCACACCCACACTCCCACCCACACCCACACCCACCCTCACACCCACATCTCCACTCCCACCCAACCACCCACACCCACACACAGCCCACTCCACACTTACACCCCACCCACACCCACACCCACACCCTACACCCACACACCAACACCCACACATCCAAACACCCAACCCACACCCACCACCACCCCCACACCCACGCCACCCCACACCCAACCCACACCACACCACACCCAACCACACCACACACACACCACACCACCCCACACCCACACCACACCCACACCCACACCCCACACCCACACCCACACCCACACACTCACCACACCCACACACACACCCACCCGCACCCCACACCCCACACCCACACCCCACACCCCACAACCCACACCCCACAACCCAAATCCACACCCTCACCTTCACCCTCACACCCCCATACCCCCCTACATCCACTCCCCACCTCCACACCCCCACCCACACCCTCACCCTCTCCCACACCCCCACCACACCCCACACCCCACACCCACACCCACACCCTCACCTTCACCGTCACACACACCAACACACACACCC
>CM059201.1:55635365-55653229 GCA_030323885.1 Branchipolynoe longqiensis | reverse complement strand
ATATATATATATATACATGCACCTGGTCACGTATACCGATCAGTAATAGAATAGGACATTTGCATTCCCCCCTCGCTGACTATTGGAATATTTTACAAAAGGTTGTGGTATGTGCTGTGCTGTCTGTGAGAAAGTGCATATAAAAGACCCCTTGCTGCTTATCGGAAAGAGTAGCCGATGTGGCGGCAGCAAATTTCCTGCAAAGAAAGATGTCAGAATGACCACAGGTTTGACGTCCGATAGCCACTGATATGAAAATATATGTGATCTAGAGGCGTTGCTTTCCTTCCTGATATGACCTTAGATGTTGCTAGGACGTAAAACAACAACAACAAAAAAAACTTAAAAAAAAAAAAAATCTAATTAGATAAATATCATAACACTAGCTATACAAACAATACCAGAGCCTGTTTCAGGTGTTTGCCATGACCTCAGACGTGCCCCTTCACAGTCTATACCCGGCGCCTTTACGTCACAACATGAACGAGGCAGACTGGAATTATGCCGAGTAATCCGGCTGGTAATGAGAGTGGATGGCGGTAATGGTTTGTTTATATTCACAGACCAATAATTACGCACTACCTCACACATAGGGGGCGCGCATGTTTGTCAGCGCAGCCATATTTACGTTTATTGGAACCAACTGGCGTCGGGGAGGTCCACGCACAGTCAAAGGACAGAAGTTGGTTGGTTTGTTGGAGATTTTTTGTTTGTTGGTGTTTTACGTCCTAGCAACATCTAAGGTCATATCAGGACAGGTAACACCTTGTGACAGTGCACACTCATGGCAAGTTTATAGTGCTGCCCCAATGGGAAACCAGGCCACCAGCACCATGACCCGATATCCCACTCAGTCACATTATCTTGACACTGAGCCAACCAGACCTTGTCCTATCCTATTAATACCAAGCGCCTAGCCAGGAGGCGACAACTATCAATTTTTAAGGCATTGCTTTGACTCGACCAGGGTTTGAACCCATGAATTCATGGGTTCGGATCTCCCAATCTCCCAAAACAAGGGACGGACGCTCAACTCATTTGGCCACCCGGTCTGGTGTGGTTGGTTGTTGGGAGTTTTACATCCTAGTAACATCTTTGGTGAAATCAGGATGAGCACTGACTTGTGACAGTGCACACTCATGGTGGCTTTATAGCGCTGCCCCATTGGCTTGTTTGGTTGTTGGCGTTGTACGTCCTCGCAACATCTAATGCCAATCAGTCCTTGCCCTATCGTAATAATGCCGAGCGCCTGGCTAGGAAGCGACTTATCAACGAATATACCAACCAACAAAAACAAAATGATCAATAAGTAAAGAATCATTTGCTTTCAGACTTAATCAACAAATGTACACAACAAACACAAACTAAATTACCAATAGCTAAAAATTCATTAATTTTACTCAGTAAGGGATCGAACCAACGGTCGGTAATCTGGCGGACGCCCTAACCGCATGACCATCCCGCGCCCGCCCGCCCGCCCGCCCGCAGACATGGCTGCCAATGGCCGCTAACCGGCCAGTGCCGCCCGTCCGTCACGCTCCACCGGCCGCCCTAAGTGCCCGTATGTGGCATTGATCACGTGGTAACGACGCGTGCAGCCCAGGGCCGTGTGCAACAATGGCAGCGCTCCGCAATTGACCAATCAGAAGTCGCCGTCTGTCGGAGCTAGTCGCCTGTTTATTGGCGTGTTAAAAATAAAAGACCCATTAAAAAACAATACCCACTAAACAAACTAAACAAAGCAACCAAGTGGATAGAGTTTAAGTAAGTATAGCCTGGCGTACATTACTCGAAGATAGACAGATCACCGTTCGGACTGTGCATGTGCTTAAAACGGTGTTGGGAGCAAAGCAAAGGCATACGGCCATTGAGTTTGCTGATACGCATAGGGTAAAACTTCAATTGTATTCCAAATTAATAAAAATACATAACAATTTGGCACAAACATGGATGGATGGATGCAATATATTAATATAATGAATGTGTTTAAGACACAACTCTCCATAATTAAGCATTTTGAGCTAAGGAACATAAAATTTCAGTCACTTTACAGGCTGATGTTTACATCACCATTGTTGATTAGACATAAGTAATTCTTGTTCTAAATATTAAAATGTCAAATGTCTCAATAAAAACTTGTTTCAAAGAAATATATAACCAATGTCTGATTAACCCTACCCATTTCCTAGCCCAACAAATGTTCTTAACCATAGGATATAAATAAAAGACATGAATAAAATGAGTAAAACTGACTCTGAATATGGCTCTAACACTAGTCTGAGTGCCCAGATTGTTCTAAATCTAAATGCAGATGGTATAAGATGTGCTGATTATATTGATGTAAATGCAATGCTGGATAAAAGATTAATATCTTAATTTATTATATATTTTTTTATTTGGTATTCTATGTTTCAAACAAGACCTAAGATGAGCTGAAACTAGCACATTTCATAGCTGCATCCAGTGTATTAGCAAGTGCCATGGGCTTCTCACAGGTTTGTTTTTCTTCCATGCATCCCACAATGCACCGCACCGCTGGAATGGTGATGTAGTCTATACAGGGATTGTGAATTCCACTGGTCCCTGACGATTGGTTGGTAGTTTGAGTGTTACGTCCTGGCAACATGTAAGGTCATATCAGGACGGATACTGATTTGTGACAGGGCACAATGATGGCGACTCTATAGCGCTGCCCCACTGGGAAATCAGGCCACCAGCGACATGACCCGATATACCACTCAGTCACTTTATCCTGACACTGACCTAATCGGGGCATATCTGGATCTACCATCTGACCAATGAAAATGGTAAATTAAAAAATATAGCCATACAAGGCTGGATGTATTACTAACATTTGGTTAGTCTCATTTGTCTACACACCAGACGGGGTGGCCGAGTGGGTTAGAGCGTCTGTCTCCTGTGCTGGTAGATCGTGGGGTCGTGGGTTCGAGTCCCGGTCGAGTCAAACCAATGACTTTAAAATTGATAATTGTCGCTTCCTAGCCAGGCGCTCGGCATTATTAGGATAGGGCAAGGACTGGTTTGCTCAGTGTCAGGATAATGTTATTGAATGGGATATTGGCTCATGGTGTCGGCGGCTTGGTTTCCCAGTGGGACAGCACAATAAAGTCGCCATGAGTGCGCACTGTCACAAGTCGGTACCCGTCCTGATATGACCTTAGATGTTGCTAGGACGTAAAACAACAACAAACAAACAAAAACATTTGTCTACAGGTAACGAGCAGTGATATTCATTAGGCTTCAGGAGTAACAGCGTTTATGAAATTGGTTTTATACACCCTTCTAAACTCGTTTCTAAACTCAACACACGTTGGAAATATTTCACAGCATTGTTTGACTATACATTGCTTTAGAACGGCTCAGATTTTACATCCAATAACCCATGATAAAAATCAATGTGCTCTAGAGGCGTCGCTAAATATAACAAGCTTTAGAATGGCTGAGGCAACTGAATGTGCTATATCAAATACACATTATTATTGTTATTATTGTTATTATTGATTATTGTTCAACGACCGGCATTGTACATTTTCAACCTGAAACAAATTGTTGACACATAGTGTGATTGCGCGGACAGTTCTGCCCCCCAGACACCTACCTTTACAGACTGGTGATTGTTGTGCTTGCAACCAGACGGGATGACTGAATGAGTTAGAGCGTCCGTTTCCCGTGTCGGTAGACCATGGGATCGTGGGTTTGAACCCTGGTCGAGTCAAACTAATGACTTAAAAATGTATACTTCCTCGCTTCCTAGCCAGCGCTCGGCATTATTAGGCTAGGGCATGAACTGGTTGGTTCAGTGTCAGGATAATGTGACTGAGTGGGATATCAGGTCATGGTGCTGGCGGTCTGGTCTCCCAGTGGGGCAGCACTATAAAGTTGCCATGAGTGTGCACTGTCACAAGTTGGTACCTGTCCTGACATGACCTTAGATATTGCTAGGACATAAAACAACAACAAACAATCCTGTTGTGATTGCAATGGCATACACCTCTGGAATCCACATGATTCTAATTTCTAGTATTAATGCAGATTTCTAAGAACGCCCTGGGAAAAAAAGGGCGTCCACAATCGTCCATCGCAGATTTCTGGTGAACTTGACACGTTTTTTTGTGTTATTTTACCTTTTGTATATTTTTATGTTTAAAGGTATTTTTACAATTGCTCGCTTGTGTATGATATTTAAAGTATACTCGGGGAAGAGCTGATCTATGTACCAAGAGCCAGGGCTGGGGTGGGATGGTCGGGGGTGGGGAGGGGGGTGAAGTGGCGGTGGTGGATTGACGTAGGGTGAGGTGGGGTGGGATGGGGTGGGATGAGGTGTGGTGGGGTGGAGCGGGTTGAGGTGGGCTGGGGTGGGGTGGATTGACGTGGGGTGGGTGGTGGTGAACTAGGGGGTTGGGGTGGGGTGGGATGGGTTTACGTGGGGTGAGGTGGGGTGAGGTGGGGTGGGGGTGAAGTGGGGTGGGGAAACTAGTGGGGGCGGGACAGGGGAAAGACACACAGGTGACAAGAGATGCAAGTCGTTAATTGAGAGCAAACAGCTGAATTTGTTGGGTACAATTACTACAATCGGAGAGGGGTGGAGAGGGCGGGGAGCGGGTCTAAGGAGGCTTTGATGTGTATGTGTGTGTGGGGGGGGGGGGCAACGAAGGTGAGTGGTGCTCGAAATAATTTGTGTGCGGCTGAAGAGGCTTGGTGTGCATGGGCCCGGTTGTGCAAGTACCCTGTGGTGCATGGGTCCGGTGGAAGTAGGGCCCAGTGGGATGGGGGCCCAGTGGTGCATGGGCCCGGTGGTGCATGGGCCCGGATGTGCTGGGACCTGGTGATGCATGGACCCTGTGGCAGGTGGGCCCAGTGGTACATGTGCTGGTGGTGCATAGACCCAGTGGCGCATAGGCCCGGTGGGAAGTGGGTCCGGTGGTGCATGGATCCAGTAGTGCGTGTGACTGGTGGTGCATGGGCCCAGTGGTGCATGGTCCCGGTCGGATGTTGGCCTGGTGGTGCATGGGCATGTGTGAGGAGGGCCCAGTGGTGCATGGGTCTGGTGGAGCATGGGCCTGGTGGTTCCAGTACCTGGTGTTGCATAGGCCCGGTGGTACATGGGCTCGGCGGTGCATGGGTACGGTGGTGCATGGGTCTGGTGGTGCATGGGTCCGGTGGTGCATGGGCCCGGTGGTGCATGGGTCTGGTGAGACGGTGGCTTCTGGCACCCATCCCACAGATGGCGTTAAGTGGGTGTCTTTCGGGCCTAACGGATCGCCTTCCGTCCTCGACACGTTAATTGCCGCCCCCAGACTTTGCCCCACAGCCTCGTTTCCACCCGGCGGAAATGGCCGCCCACCGGAAGTGGGTGGTGATGTGTTCATCATCCGGGCACTGAGCGTGTCCGACCGGAACTGTTGGGCGTATATAGCGTCACATCGCCCGGCCCCAATTACGGGGTGTTTATGTATATATATATATATATATATATATATATATAGATATATATATATATATACATATACATATACCATATACTATATATATATATATTTATATATATATAATATATATATATATATGTGCTCTATAATCTATTATGGGAATATAAACAAGGACACTATCTATCTTCAGTTCCCTATGTAATACTAATACTAGTATATTCTACTTTTAATTGGAAATTAATACATTTTTATATATTAATTCTTTAAAATTGATTATCTCAAAAACAATAATATATATAGCCGAACTCTTTTTGGATTTGGGTTTGTAAATTCAACGTCGGCAGGAAGGAATAACAATATTGTACCCTGTGCATATTTTTTAATTTCGCTGCCGGTACCTAATATTCACTGTATCCTATCTAACTGACCCTGTGTAGTAGTAGTACATCATTGACCACACTAGCGCCACCTGAGAGGAGCTTTAAGCACTGTATGCCAGCTGCGTCTGCCCGTTATCACCTAGAGACACGTCGGGATGGTCATATTTTAACTATATATATATGTATATATATATATATATACCTACTATGGACCAAATTATGTAACTACCATAATCCTGAGTCTGAAATAAAGAATTGAATCGAATTGAATATATACATATATTATATGTATATATAGTTAAACCTCTTTAGCCGACCACTACCATAGGTTTCCCCTCTGCACCCTTGTGTGTGACCGTTCCGTAATGCTCAGTTGCCTCTCCTCGTCTAAAACTAATGGACAAGTGCGACTGACGTTTCTATTCACACACCGCGTGCCGCATGCTGCACCGTTCGCTACAGGGACCGATCGAGTTGACACATTCGCATTCACATTCGCATACCGCATGTAAGGAATGTAGTCCATTGACTTCAAGGTGTTTCGATTTGTTGCCGCATTCGCATTCGCATACCGCACACCACATGCCGCGTGTAAGGAATGCGCCCTTAAGACTCAGACCACACCCGGACACTTACCCAGAACACTACACGCCACACATCCACACTCACATACACTCAATCACTCTTTAGCCGACCACCTCCACAGATCGACCACTCACCTATATTGATCGCTTTATTTGGGTCCCAAACGATCGCCCCTTGTAATGATAAAACACCTTTTTGATTGATACAATGGTATTGTATGGACACTCATTTGAGACACGAATAAAGCGATTGATATAGGGAGATGGTCGATCTGTTGAGGTGGTTAGTTAGAGAGGTTTTACTGGAACATTGACATTGGTATTTAACCTTGCGCGACTCGCCGATAGCGGCAGCACGCGCATTTCTACATATTATTATATATTATTATATATTAATAATATGTATAGCTGGACTTTAATTTTGTTTAAACCCCATTTAAGCATGCATTCCTTACATGTGGCATGTGGTGTGCGGTATGTGAATTCGAATGTGGCAAAACAACGAACCGCCTTGAAGTCAATGGACTACATTCCTTACATGCGGTATGTGAATGTGAATGCGAATGCGAATGTGTCAACTCGATCGGTCCCTGTAGCGATTGGTGCGTCATGCAGCATGCGGCATGCGGTATGCAAATAGAAACGTCAGTCGCACTTGTCCATTAGTTTTAGACGAGGAGAGGCGACTGAGCATTACGGAACGGTCACACACAAGGGTGCAGAGGGGAAACATATGGTAGTGGTGGTGGTGGGGTTCAGGTGCCGCATGCCGCGGGTAAGGAATCATGCCATTTGCATACCACATGCTGCATGCCGCATACTGCATACCGTGGGTAAGGAAATCGCGCTTTACTCCCTCGCAGGTGTCCGTCTCATTTAAATATGTACAATATATATATATATATGTATATATATTATAAATATATAATATATATTTATAATATATGTGTATAATACATATATATATACCATGGATGTAGGGGGGGGGGGTAGGGACGGGGAGGGACAAGAGGAAAGTGGAGGAAGGGGACGATTGGAGAGGCAGGGGATGGTGCGGGAGGTTGGCGGGAGACGGGAGCTAAGATGGTGACAGGGAGAATGGGGAGCAAATGGAGCGGGATGGAGATGGAGAGGAGAGGGGGAGGGCGATAAGAGAGAGAGGGGTAGGAGGTAAAGAAATGCAGGTGCTGAGAGAATGGGGAGCGTGGGTAGAGGCAGGAGATTTAATTATTCTGAGGAGGGTGTCTGAGGTAGTGAGTGTCATTTCACTGGTTGTGGGGCCTGGGGCTGGCGAGCCCGGGCAGGTGAGGAAGCCCCACCCCCACCACCAACCGCCGGCCTCCCCGTCCCCTCACACGGCCGGACTCCCCGCCCCCTCACACCGCCGGACTCCCCGTCCCTCCACACGGTCCGACTCCCGGCACCCCCCTCATGCCGCCTCCACCCCAGTTCTCCCCGTCAGTGTGTCAGGCCCGTTATTGATACGACGCGGCCACCACAGGCCACCTCCCAGCAGTACCATAATTAAAGTGAGGATTAGTTGCAGGCCTTCATTCTCCGCCCCCCCCGCCCCCAAACGACAAACAACCAACATGGACACCACACACCTCACCCCCACACTCACACGCACGTGCATGCCTCACCCGCACACTCACACCTCACACCCACACTCACCTCCCCACACACACTTCAACCCCACATTCATCCAGACACTCACACCTCACACCAACACTTACCCGACACTCACACCTCAACCCCACACTCATCCTCATACTGCACCCCACACCCTCACACTCACACCTCACCCCATGTTCACCCCCACACTCATTCCACATTCACCCCCACACTCCCAGCTCACCCCCACACTCATCCCGCCACAGACCTCAACCCCACACTCACCCTAAAGGGCGCATTCCTTACACGCGGTATGTGGTATGTGGCATACAACATGTGGCATGCCATATGCGAATGGCATGATTCCTTACACATGGCATGTGGCATGCGGCACACGACTGGATATATTTAAAAAATAAAAATAAACAAGTATACTCAATACTGCACTGTATATGACCTAATATGGCATTTATATCTATGTACCTTTTGGTATGTCACATGGGGGTTCCTACCTTTATAATTACCAAATTATAGATAAGTAGTCATATTTTTGTGGCTATGGTAGCATTTTTACCAACCCAAACCCCACCACCACCACTACCATAGGTTTCCCCTCTGCACCCTTGTGTGTGACCGTTCCGTAATGCTCAGTCGCCTCTCCTCGTCTAAAACTAATGGACAAGTGCGACTGACGTTTCTATTCACACACCGCGTGCCGCATGCTGCACCGATCGCTACAGGGACCGATCGAGTTGACACATTCGCATTCACATTCACATTCGCATACCGCATGTAAGGAATGTAGTCCATTGACTTCAAGGTGTTTCGATTTGTTGCCGCATTCGCATTCGCATACCGCACACCACATGCCGCGTGTAAGGAATGCGCCCTTAAGACTCAGACCACACCCGGACACTTACCCAGAACACTACACGCCACACATCCACACTCACATACACTCAATCACTCACATACATAGTCACACACATGCTCAATCACTCACTCACACACATATTCAATCCTTCAGAGACATAGGCATTACTTAGCACACTCAATCACTCACACATACAGCCACATGCACGCTCAATCCCCCACACACTTAGGCATATACACGCCCAATCATTCGCGACCAGACGGGATGGCCGAATGAGTTGGAGCGTCCGTCTCCCGTGCTGGTAGATCGTGGTGTCGTGGGTTCGAACGCTGCTCGAGTCAAACCAATGACTTAAAAATTGATACTTGTTGCTTCCCAGCCTGGCACTCTGCATTATTAGGATAGGGCAAGGACTGGTTGGCTCAGTGTCAGGATAATGTGACAGAGTGGGATATCAGGTCATGGTGCCAGCAGCCTTGTTTTCCAGTGGGAAGCACTATAAAGTCGTCATGAGTGCACACTGTCACAAGTCGGTATCTGTCCTGATATGACCTTAGATGTTGCTAGGACGTAAAACAACAAACAAAGAAACAAACAAACAAAACTCATTCATTCACACATCGGCACACACACGCTCATTCACCGGACGTGGTAGCCGAATCGCTAGAGCGCAGGCCTCCTGTGTGGGAGATCGGGAGTTTGATTCCTGGTCTAGTCAAACCAATGACATTGGTACTTGTCACTTCCTAGCCTGGCACTCAGCATTAATAGGATAGGGCAAGGACTGGTTAGCTTAATGTCAGGATAATGGGACTGAGTGGGATTATCAGGTCCTGGTCTCCCAGTGGGCCAACACTATAAAGTCACCATGAGTGCACACTGTCACAAGTCGGTACCCAACCGAATATGACCTTAGATGTTGCCAGGACGTAAAATTCCAATAACCAACCACTCAATCACTCACTCACACTCACCCACACACACTCACACACAGCCCGACCCGCTCTGAGCGCCCTCTGACGTCAGCGTGACGCGGCAATGGCGTCTTGAGGAACGCCGGTGATGAATCCTCCACGCGCCGCCAGGTGGCGCCCCTGTCGGGGGCGGGAGGCGCGACCCCGACAACCGGAAGTGACGTCTATTTATTATCGGGGATTATGATATGCAATGATGGGAAATGATGCATCTCCGCCGAGGCTTTTAGACGACCTCGCTCTTCGGGCCGAAGCGGGGGGGGGGGGTCGGGATTTGTGACGTCACCTTTGGAAATGAGCAATATCTGTTTGTAGTCATGTGGAATATTATTTGTATATTCCATAAAGGGATGACCGGAATGAGATGATTGAAGATTTATACTGCATATCATGGATAAGTCTGAATAGACTTGTTTTCACCATTAGACAGTTTGTCGATAGAAAGCCCGAGCCTACACTTTTACCGACCCAAGGGATTTTTAACCTCCCACACCACATAGACATGGTATGAGAGCAACCAGCCTTTGATGACGCTGTAAGTTATACACAGCGGTAGAAATCCAAAGTGGCAGAGGTGGGGGCACGGGGAATCGAACCACTGACCTTCAGATTAGGAGTCCAACCTAGAAAGAAGTCAGACGCTCTAACCACTCCGCCAGAGAGAACACCACGTTGAAGCGAGTCTGACACTTTGGATGGCCCTAAAGTCCTACTGTTATATTGGAAATGTTCAGGCGCAAATCCCCGTAAACGCCAATCCAAAAATGGAGTTTAATTAACAGATTTTTACCTGAAGATAATTTTTATTCTCATTAATTCCACTTTTCATATGATCACCTGATTATGGAACAATGATTAAAAAAGTAGGATTTAAAAAAAAAAAGTGTTTGAATGTTTTATCCAAATGTTTAGCTCAATTTTTGGATTGGCGTTTGCGGTGTTTTGCGCCTGAACTCTTCATGTTTTTTTATTAAAACAAAATTTGTAGCAAAATGGGATGACGACACAATCTGACATTGCCCTACTTTGAAGCTGCCCTAACTGCTCACCACACCCACACCCACACCCACACCCACCGCCCCCAAAAACCGAACGGTTGTTTGCTTGTTGGAGTTTTACGTCCTGGCAACATCGATGGTAATGTCAGGATGGGTACTGAATTGTGACAGTGCACACTCATGGCATCTTTATAGTGCTGCCCCACTGGGATACAAGCCCACCATGACATAATAACCCCCACTCAGTCAGATTATCGTGACACTGAGCCAACCAGTCCTTGCAATATCCTAATATGGATGAGTGCCAGGCTAGGAAGCGATAAGTATCAATGTTTAATTCATTGGGTTGACTCAAGCAGAGTTGGAATCCCATGATCTCACAAAGCGAGAGACGGACGCTCAACTCATTTGGCTATCCTGTCTGGTTCCACACTGAATGGTCGCATAATTACTATTAATAGAACACAACAAGAGTGGAATGGAGAACCAGCCATGATATCTGTGTAAGGTAGATAGAAGGGGGGCACTCAGCTGTCATTATTCTGGGTTATTCTCTTATAACGCAGGGAAGAGCATTCTTTATACACCCATAATGCAATGGTATTGTCGTGGGGGTGATGAAAATGGGAAATATTGAGCCTAGAGAAGGACTCAAACCCACATCTCTTTGCATGTCGGGCAAGTGTGCTAACCATTACACCACCTAGGCTGCCTGATGTCTACACACTACCCACGCCTACCTGTCTATGTGGATCCTTGCCTGAGAGGTCGGTGCAGACCACTACACTCGTCTCCCTGGAATTGTAAGTCTTTTAATGCTTACAATTACATACATACAGGCAATGCACTTTACACACGCACAGGGTAGGTTCAAAAACTATACAGCGCATAGCTTTCTTGTACAAGATCATGGTCACGGCAACCAGTGTTGTGGGGGTGATGAAAATAGGAAATATTGTGCCTAGAGCAGGACTCAAACCCATATCTCTGTGTATTCCAGGCCAGTGTGCTAACCATTACACCACCTAGGCTCCCTGATGTCACCACACTACCCACGCCTACCTGTATATGTGGCTCCTTGCCCAATAGGTCAGCGCAGAACACTAGAGAATTGCTGGGACCCAAATAAAGCGATCGCTATTGGGGAGTGGTCGATCTGTGGAGGGCTTGGTGTAGAGAGGTTTTACTGTATACACACAGTAAAACCTCTCTAAATCGACGGATCTTGGGACCGATATTAAGTGGTCCATTTATGGAGGTGGTCGGTTTAGAGAGTTAGAATATCCTTACAATGGTATTGTTGGGACCCAAATGAAGCGATCGATATAGGGGAGTGGTCGATCTGTGGAGGGATTGGTATAAAGAGGTTTTACTGTATATATATATATATATATATATATATATATATATATATGAGTGCGTATTTAAGAACTGGAAATGTATTCTGCTATGACTATTTCAAAGTAAAGTCAACACTTTCACCCACCCACCTTGAATAGAAAACCAAAGACAACAAAATTGCGGCAGTAGGTAAGCGGCATAGATCCCCATTTCCGGTCACGTGGCCACAGCTGATGACGCCCTTACATGGTGCTTTTAGAGGCGGGCGCGCGGTGGCTGATGGGACTGGATGAGATATATTAGCCACGATCGATAGAGCTTAGAGAGTTTTGATGTTACGGAAATTCATAAATCGGCCGCCGCCTCCATAATGTGATAATGGCCACTGCGGGGGTGAGTGGGGATTGTGGGGGGGGGGCGGTGAGTGTGTGCCTGAGTGTGAGAGGGGGGTGCCTAAGTGTGAGGCGGAGGGGGGTGCCTGAGTGTCTGGGGGGATGTGTATGCTTGAGTGTATAGGGGGATGTGTGTGCCTGCGTGTGTAGGGGGGCGCGTGTGCCTGAGTGTGTGTGGTATGGGGGGGGGGAGTGTGCCTGAGTGTGGGGGTGTGTGCTGCCTGCGGGGGGGGGGTGAGTGGTGGCAGGTTGGCGTGCTGTTGTTGGCAGTGTTGGTGGTGGTGAGTGGTAGTGTTGGTGGTGCTGGTGGTAGCAGTGGTGGTGGAGGTGGTGGAGGT
Source organism: Branchipolynoe longqiensis (assembly GCA_030323885.1). Lineage (NCBI taxonomy): Eukaryota > Metazoa > Annelida > Polychaeta > Phyllodocida > Polynoidae > Branchipolynoe > Branchipolynoe longqiensis. The sequence continues at coordinate 55,640,284 of CM059201.1, read as the reverse complement.
GGTGGAGGTGGTGGAGGTGGTGGAAGTGGTGGTGGTAGTAGTGGTGGTGGCAATGGCGGTGGAGGTTGTGGAGGTGTTGGAGGTGGTGGAGGTGGTTGAGGTGGTAGAGGTGGAGGTGGTGGAGGTGGTGGTGGAGGTGGTGGAGGTGGTAGAGGTGGTGGTGGAGGTGGTGGAGGTGTTGGAGGTTGTGGAGGTGTTGGAGGTGGTTGAGGTGGTAGAGGTGGTGGTGGTGGTGGTGGTGGCCTTGTTGTGCTGGTGGTGATGGTGGTGTGTTGTGGTGATAGTGCCAGTGCTGTTACTGTTAGCAGTGGCGTTGGCATTGGCATTGCCGTTGGCGGTGGCGGTGGCGGTGGCGGTGGATGTGGCGGTGGCGGTGGGAATGGTGTGATGGTGGTCGTCGTCGTCATCGTGGCAGTGCTGGTGGCAGTAGTGGTGGAGGTGGTGGAGGTGGTGGAGGTGGTGGAGATGGTGGAGGTCGTGGTGGAGGTCGTGGTAGTGTTGGTAGTGGTGGTGGTAGCAGTGGTGGTGGCAGTGTTGGTGGAGGTCGTGGTGGTGGTGGAGGTGGTGGAGGTGGTGGAGGTGGTGGAGGTGGTGAGGTGTGGAAGTGTGGAGGGTGTGGAGGTGTTGGAGGTGGTGGAGGTGGTGGTGGAGGTGGTGCAGCTGTTGGAGGTTGTGGAGGTGGTGGAGGTGGTGGAGGTGGTGGAGGTGGTGGAGGTGGTTGAGGTGGTAGAGGTGGTGGTGGTGGTGGCCTTGTTGTGCTGGTGGTGATAGTGGTGTGTTTTGGTGATAGTGGCAGTGCTGTTAGGAGTAGCGTTGACGTTGGCGTTGGCATTGGTATCGGTGTTGGCGTTGGTGTTGGCGTTGGTGTTGGCATTGGTGGTGGCGTTGGCATTGATGTTGGCATTGGCGTTGGTGTTGGCATTGGTGTTGGCGTTGGCATCGGCGGTGGTGTTGGCGCTGGCGTGGCGTTGCTGGCGTGGCGCGGCGGTGGTGTTGGCGGTGGAGTTGGTGGTGGTGTTGGCGGTGGCGGTGGTGGTGGCAGTGGTGGTGGCATTGGTGGTGGCAGTGGTGGTGGCAGTCCCAGTGGCGGTGGTCGTGGCAGTGGTGGTGGTGGTGGCGGTGGCAGTGGTGGCAGTGGTGGCAGTGGTGGCGGTGGTGGCATTCATGGTGGCAGCGGTGGGGCGGGATCCAGGTTGGAACAAATGAGTGAGTGAGTGAGTGAATATTTGGTGACAGTGCCGGTGACACTGACACTGACAGCATGGCTGTGATGGGGGGATAGAAGGGGGGGGGGGGTAATGTTGTAGGAGGAGGTGGTGGAGGTGGTGGAGGTGGTGGAGGTGGTGGTGGAGGTGGTGGAGGTGTTGGAGGGTGTGGAGGTGTTGGAGGTGGTGGAGGTGGTGGTGGAGGTGGTGCAGGTGTTGGAGGTTGTGGAGATGGTGGAGGTGGTGGAGGCGGTTGAGGTGGTAGAGGTGGTGGTGGTGGTGGCCTTGTTGTGCTGGTGGTGATAGTGGTGTGTTGTGGTGATAGTGGCAGTGCTGTTAGCAGTAGCGTTGATGTTGGCGTTGGTGTTGGTATCGGTGTTGGCATTGGTGTTGGCGTTGGCATTGGCATTGGCGTTGGTGTTGGCGTTGGTGGTGGTGGCGTTGGCGTTGGTGTTGGCGTTGGCATTGGCGGTGGTGTTGGCGGTGGCGGTGGCGTTGGCGTTGGCATTGGCGTTGGCGTGGCGGTGTGTTGGGCGGTGTGTTGGGTGGCGGTGGTGGTGGCAGTCGTGGTGGCGGTGGTGGTGCATGTGCAGCTGCCGTGGCGTGGTCATGGCAGTGGTGGTGGTGGTGGCGGTGGCAGTGGTGGCAGTGGTGGCAGTGGTGGCGGTGGTGGCAGTGGTGGCGGTGGTGGCGTTCACGGTGGCAGCGGTGGCGGCGGGATCCAGGGTTGGAACAAATGAGTGAGTGAGTGAGTGAATGAGTTTGGTGACAGTGCCGGTGACACTGACACTGACAGCAGTGGCTGTGAGGGGTGGGGGGGATAGAAGGGGGGGGGGGGTAATGTTGTAGGGGGAGGTTGTTGGCGGTGGTGTGTGGTGTTGTGGGGGGAGGGCAGGGACGGCAGCGCCATCATCGGTCACTTTGGTAATGGGCAGAACGAAATGGTGGCTTGCAATCATGGCCCTGTGTTAGTTGGACCAGTGCAGTCGGTGCGCAGAGGGGGCCGGCACTGACCCGCCGCCTGGCGGATTAAACATGCACGCAATAAAGTTAGACCTTTTCTTGCACCGAATTCCTGGAACATTTCACGTTCCTATATTTTATAGCATTAGTATGTTTGTTTACTGGTGTTTTTTGTCCTAGCAAAATCAATGATCATTTTAGGATCGGTACCGACTCAAACGAACGGGGCTGCCCTCTATGGAAGATCTTCTGATCAAAAGGAATCTCCGGTGGACTGGACACCTCATGAGGATGTCATCAGACAGGCTACCAAAGCAGATCCTCTATTCTCAATTGTCTCCGGTTCAAGGATACCATCAAGAGAAACCTGAAGCTGAGAGACATTAAGACCGACTCATGGTCGCAACTCTCACAGCAGAGAGCTAAATGGAGAGCGGCAGTCAAGTAATGAAAACAGTATTTGTGGCATCGCGACCAACAGCATGATGATGATGATGATGATGATGATGATGATGACCGACTTGTGATAGAGCACACCCATGGCAACTCTTATTATAATGCTGTTCTACTGGGAGACCAGGCCACTGGCACCTTGCCTCAATATTCATTCAGTCACATTATCATGACACTGAGTTAACCAGTCCCTACCCTATTAATGCCGAGTGCCAGGTTACGTAGTCACAATTATCAATTTGAGAAGTCATTGATTTTACTCGGCCAGCCTTCGAACTCACAACCTGCTGCACGGAAATGGTACACTCTACTGATTAGGCTACCGAATAGAAAACCTTTATATATGTAAATATTATATACAATACTATTTCAATTGACTATATTGGGTGGGCGTTTGTGATCAGGAATCACATGAATTGCATTGCTAATCAATTAAATGTCTGCTTTCCTAATTGGATATGCAAAGCTCAGGTGACGCTTCCATGCTGACCTCTTCTGGATGACGATTGAGTGAAACCTGGAGTGTGGGTGTGGGTGTGGGTACATGTGTGTTGGTGGGTTAAAAGTGCGGAGGTGGAGGTGGGTTTGGGTGAGTGTGTGTGCGTGTAGGTGTGGGTGTGAGTGGATGTGTGTGTATGCGTGTGTGCGTGTGACTGGTGGGAAGGTGGGTGGGTTTGGATGAGTGTGTGTGGGTGTAGGTGTGGGTGTGAGTGGATGTGTGTGCGTGTGTGCGTGTGACTGGTGGGAAGGTGGGTGGGTTTGGATGAGGGTGTGTGGGTGTAGGTGTGGTGTGGAGTGGATGTGTCTGTGTGGCTGTTGCGTGTGAATGGTGGGAGTGGTGGGGTTTGATGAGTGTGTGTGGGTGTAGGTGTGGGTGTGAGTGGATGTGTGCGCGTGCGCGTGTGTGCATGTGAATGGTGGGGAGGTGGGTGGGTTTGGATGAGTGTGTGTGGGTGTAGGTGTGGGTGTGAGTGGATGTGTGTGTGCATGTGTGCGTGTGACTGGTGGGAAGGTGGGTGGGTTTGGATGAGTGTGTGTGGGTGTAGGTGTGGGTGTGAGTGGATGTGTGTGTGTGCGTGTGTGCGTGTGAATGTGGGGGAAGGTGGTGGGGGGGAGTGGTTAGGTGTGGTGGTGTTGTGTGGGTTTTGTAGGTGGTGGGTTTGATGTGTGAGGGATCGTTGTGACAGCTGTGCCGCGTTGTGTGCATGTGAATGGTGGGAGGAGGGTGGGTTTGGATGAGTGTGTGTGGGTGTAGGTGTGGGTGTGAGTGGATGTGTGTGTGCGTGTGACTGGTGGGAAGGTGGGTGGGTTTGGATGAGTGTGTGTGGGTGTAGGTGTGGGTGTGAGTGGATGTGTGCGCGTGCGCGTGTGTGCATGTGAATGGTGGGGAGGAGGGTGGGTTTGGATGAGTATGTGTGAGTGTAGGTGTGGGTGAGATGGATTGTGTGTGCGTGTGTGCGTGTGACTGGTGGGAAGGTGGGTGGGTTTGGATGAGTGTGTGTGGGTGTAGGTGTGGGTGTGAGTGGATGTGTGTGTGCGTGTGTGCGTGTGAATGGTGGGGAGGTGGGGCGGGTTTGGATGAGTGTGTGTGGGTGTAGGTGTGGGTGTGAGTGGATGTGTGCGCGTGCGCATGTGTGCATGTGAATGGTGGGGAGGTGGGTGGGTTTGGATGAGTGTGTGTGGGTGTAGGTGTGGGTGTGAGTGGATGTGTGTGTGCGTGTGTGCGTGTGACTGGTGGGAAGGTGGGTGGGTTTGGATGAGTGTGTGTGGGTGTAGGTGTGGGTGTGGAGTGGTGGATGTGTGTTGTGCTGTGCGGTGTGCGTGTGAATGGTGGGAGGAGTGGGGGGGGTTTGGGTGAGTGTGTGCAGGTGTAGGTGTGGGTGTGAGGGGATGTGTGCGCGTGTGTGCGAATGGTGGGGAGGTGGGTGGGTTTGGATGAGTATGTGTGTGTGGGTGTGAGAATGTGAGAGGGAACTGTTAGTTGGCAGGAAATGACCACTACATGGGGAGGGAATGCCGACTGTACAGTGAATTGTGGGTGTCCAGCCTCGTTATGGGTGCTATATGGCCGCCTGTAGAGGGCAGCACCGACTGCGGCACTCTCAGTCTCAGGCGCTGAAGGGAACTCCCCCCACTCGACTCCCCCCCCCCCCCCACACACACACGAATGCACTCACACAGCCAGACATCCGCACAACAACACATACACATACAGCAACGCATACACACACGCGCGCACCTACACACACCAACATAACCCACCCTTGCACCTACACACACGCACGATACACTGACCTA
>CM059201.1:55527865-55630365 GCA_030323885.1 Branchipolynoe longqiensis | reverse complement strand
GGGGTCGGTATAGAGAGGTGTTACTGTATATGTATATATAACTGGAAATATTAGAACACATATATATGAATATAAAGAGCGATGTGTCAAAGTCCATCATTCCAATAACAAATATAATAATGTACAACAACATAGGAGTATCATAAAATAGCAATACCGGAATGTTTATGGAGCTGTTCAATGAGTGGAGGGAGCCTCGTTATGAAACCTGTGCAATATGAAACAGGACGCGAGCATTTGAAGCATTATATCACCATCAACGCCCAGCTCGTTTGCCAGCCCAGCCTCGTTCTGGTATCAATATTAAAGTTGCATAGTCTGATGCTTTTGAGTTTTGCTATTTTCTGAGATAAATATATTATACTAATCGTTATAATTTACTTTACTTTAGTTTTAAGTAACTTGAATTTTAAATGGGTAAGTTTGGAGATATTTGATGTCAAAACATGCGATTCGGGCATGGGATGCAAGGGACCAAGAAACAATTGATGTAACTGGCTAGGAAGCGCAGATTATATAGATAGGGAAGAGGGAGACCGGAAGAGATGGACACGGGAAGGGATGGAGCGAGGGAGGGGTAGAGAAGGGAGGGAGATAGGGAGGGAGGGAGAGAGGGGAAGGGGGGGGGAGAGAGGAGAGAGGGGAAGGGAGGAGGGAGGGAAGGAGAGAGGACAGAAGGGGAGGGAGGGAGGGAGAGAGGGAGGAGCGAGGGAGAGGGAGGGAAAGGGGGGGGGGGGGAGAGAGATGGAGGGATAGAGGGAGAGGGGGGAGAGTAGAGAGGGGGGAGAGAAGGAGGGAGAGGGAGGGAGGGAGGAGGGAGGAGAGAGAGGGGGAGGGGAAGAGAGGGAGAGAGGTAGAGAGAGAGGGAGGGGAAAGGTAGAGAGGGAGAGGAGAGAGAGGGGAGGGAGAGGTAGAGAGATGGGAAAGCAGAGGAAGAAGGGGAGGAGAAGAGGGGGAGAGAGAGGAGAGAGAGGGGGAGGAGAGGTAGAGAGAGATGGGAGGCAGAGGTAGAGAGGGTGGGAGAGAGGAGAGAGGAGAGGAGAGGAGGAGGGAGAGATGGGAGGTAGGGAGGAGGGGGGGGGGGAGAGGGAGGGAAAGGTAGAGAGGGGAGGGGAGAGAGAGGAGGGAGGGAGAGGGTGGGAGAGGGAGGGAGGGAGAGGTAGAGAGATGGGAGGGGAGGATGGAGAGAGGGGGAGGGAGGGATATAGGGAGGGAGGGAGAGTTAGAGAGGGGGAAGGGAGAGAGAGAGGAGAGGGGGAGAGAGGGGGAGGGACAGGTAGAGAGGGCCGGGGAGAGAAAACAGAAAACAGAAAAATGGGAATTTTATTAAAGGACATGACTGGTATTAGGTAATAATCACAGGAAGAAGAACCAATATTATGTGGTCAAGAGAGAGATCAGGAACGAGAGAGTGGGGGAGGCAGAGAGAGGGGGGGGGGGGATGGAGAATTGAAATACATGGCTGTATCCCCAGAATGAAGAACCAATTATATTTAAGAGCGAGAAAGAGAGAGATAGAGAGAGAGGGGGAGGGGGTGCTGGTAGGGGGAGGGAGAGAGATGGAAGGATGAAAGTGAATGGCGGTAACCACAACAGTGGCGCCACCTCTGGACATACACCCTACCTACATGTTTCTGCCACATCACCCCCCCCCCCTCCCACCCCCGTTCATCCACACGGACGCGAGGACAAACCTTACTATTGCTCTTTATAACGTGTCTGCTATACATGTGTACATATGCCTACAATATAGATATATATGCAAGTGATTAATTGTGCTAAAATTATATATATATTTACTTAAAGTTGCATAGTCCGATGGTGTTGGCTTTCTGAGTTAAATATATTAAATTGATTGTTATTGCTCCCCTTACTTTAGTTTGAAGTAACATTTATTTTAAATGTCTAACTTTTGAGATATTTGAAGTGCAACCATCCACAAATGATTTTGGCAGTCATGCCAAAACTCTGACACCACAGGCTTCTGCTGTAACAAGTTCTATTAAATTGGTTGTGCATTCCCTTCTATGTGGTGACAAGTGTTTAATAAGTGAATCAGTATCTAAGTTGGATATGTGGAATCAAATCTGGATAATTACTTTGGTTTTGAGATTTTGATGTTTTCATCGGACTATGCAGGTTATATATATATATATATATATATATAAAGAGTTCAGGCGCAAAACCACCTAAATGAATTAAACTAAAGATCTTTACCTGTAGGTTATTACTGAACCAACAAAATAGGAATGTGAAAAAATGAACCTTTTGAAGGTTTGACTCCAAAGTTTATCTCAATATCATGATTGCTGTTTACTGAGTTTTGCGCCCAAAATCCTCATATATATAATATTTATAATTATATATATATATATATATATATACATAGTATATATAGAGATATATATGATTAATTTGGGCGCAATATATATGACAAGTTATTAACAGCAACACCAGATGAACCTCAGATTCCGGGATACACCCAGCTAACGCCAGCAGATTCAAAGTCATTGCTGCACATGACAAAACTGAACAGAGCATCCTCACCACATGTTGTGGTCCATGATGGTGGAGTCTCCTACTTTGCCTGAGCATACAGCTCAAACACCCTAATCTAATTTAATCTAATTTAATCTAATTTATTGGTCCCCTTCCTTACTAATACTATTTGCATATTGGTCATCCCGCTATGAGTTTGACATATGAGACTGTCTCAAAAGGTGCTAAGCAAAATGGGACAAGACTTTGTCAATTGTAACGATCAACATAATATCTGCTTATGCATTTGCTCAGGATAAACTGATTTGTTTTTTTTACATGGTGTTTCATAATCCTAATAGAATACATATTGATTTGAAGCAAATGTCCTTGTGTTTTCAGTGTAACCGTTTCTATGCTATTTGGTGTCAATCGTTACAATGGACAAAACAAAATGAGTGATCACCTTTTGAGACAGGCTCATATAACATATAATATGATCAATTGTGAGAGCATTGTGTATACATAACAGGTATTATGCGCACTTGTTTAAACTTGTATACTTGTGTCAATAATTATTATTGTTCCCTATCCATGAATCATTTTTTAGACCGACGTCTCTCAGGTAATGGCTCATGCATAAGCCTATATGATTACACTCATCATGTATATGAGAACCCATTATGTTCACAATTGCTTTTCTTTATTTTTGTACTCTACCTTTTTTCTCATTGTTAAGTGTCGATACGTATGAACAATAGCTGGAAGACCAATGCCTCAGTGTTGAAGAAAATACTTTGGTCAGATGAATAAATATAGTTACCAATTTAAGTTTGATACATTATGCACACATATTTAAAGCTGCATAGTCTGATAAAATATAAAATGTTCAATACCAAACCGATTATCTAGATTTGATTTTACATATCTAACTTAGATACTGATGCACTTATTAAGCATTTGTTTCTGCGTAGAAGGCAATACTGAGTCAATTTAACAGAACCTGTTATGCTAGGTACACACCTACCATTTACGACTCGCGCACTAAAACTCGCGACCCGACCCGAGCCACTTAAAACTGAAAACGGGCCGATTCATTTTTCGAATCACGAATCACAATCGTAAGGAAGCACTTTTAGCCCTAAAATTGAGTTTTAAGTCGTGAATCGCAATCTGTAGGTGTGCTAGGGGAGTGCACACCTCAAGACTTTTGGGCAATTTTAGATCGAATACGGTAGGTGGGTGCGGAAAAACGGTAGGTGTGTACCTAGCATTATTACAGAAGTCTATGGTGTCAGAGTTTTGCCAAACTTGCCAAAACTAATTTTCCATGTTTGGACTCAAAATATCTCAAAGGTTTACCATTTAAAATAAAAGTAACTTTGAACTAATGTAAAGTAGATACTAGTGATCGATCTAATATATTTATCTCAGAAAAAATACAGAAATTCAAAACCATCGGACTATGCAACTTTAAGGGAAGTACAAATGGTTAATGTTACATATTTACGCTTTGCATAAGGTGAACTGAATTATGACGATGTTAAATATCAAATCCAATAGAACAATTTCTGAGAGCATTCCATATAAATAGTTCAAAATATTATAATATTGATATGACTGCATGGTATTTAGTTCGTAGAAGCGGTTACTTTCGTTAAAACTATGTCCAATTTGTGCATCTGTATATAATGAATATATATATATATATATATATATATATATACTATATGCATGCGTAGACTTGTGTACATCTGTAATGTGTGTGTTTATGTGTGTGTGCTTAGTATATTCCCAAAGGAAAGTTTTTTTATTTTTTATTTAACGACGCCTCCAGAGCACATTGATTTTTATCATCGGCTATTTGACATCACATACTATGTTCCCAATGAGAACTGGATTAAGAAATAACCTTAAGAAATAAAAATGTGTTCTTTGAAGCATTCTGCTTTTTCTCAAATCGAAATGTTTTGAAAATTGGATATTATTCTGAATACATTGTATTCTCTTTAAGAGAATACATTCTAAATGTTTAGAAGAATACGTGATCGAGATCTGTTCTTCCAGAAGTTGTACACTCATGGTTATTTCCCCAACATATTCATATTTATTTGTAGGGGGTTCGTGACCTAATGATCACTGGCTGCAGAACGGCAGGATTAGGAAACGGCGCCGTTAAAACAGCCCGTTTTTTGGTAGTTTTTGTTGTTGTTTTTTTCCGTTCTCTTTCCAGAAAATATAGAAGAGCGAAATTTATAAATACTGTGTACAGTGGGCGTGACTCAGCATGTAGGTCTACATCCAATGGATAAATGGGTAGGCCCTACATTATAAATAAATATATATATATATATACATATATACATATATAGTTAAAATTGAAGGCGTTAAGGCCAGGCGCAGCTGGCATACAGTGCACAGGGCCGCTCACAGGGGGCGCCACTGTGGCCTATGTCATACTAACAGGGTCAGCTAGATCGGATACAGCGCTAACTATTACATAGGGAACTGAAGATCGGTAGTGTCCTTGTTTATATTCCCATAATGGATTATAGAGCACATATATATATATATATATATATATATATATATATATAAAAAGAAGATATATATATATATATATATATATTTATTTATATATATGAAGAGTTCAGGCGCAAAACCACGTAACCGGCAATCCAAAAACGTAGTTTAAATTAAAGATTTCTACATGAAAATAATTGAAATTTTCACTAAATGATCATATGGATATGGAGCAATGAACCACAATTATGAATTTGTTGTTTGTTTTTTCTTGAAGATTTTTACTGCATATCATGGATTAAAAAAAAAAAATTGTTATTGAAGCTGTATTTATACTGTTCATAGCATATAAGCCCGGTGTAAAGATTTCAAATTCCCCCCATATTCAAGTTCCCCCCCAGGAACTTGAAAACGTTTTCAAATTCCTCCCAGGGGAATTTGAAAACGTTTTCAAATTCCCTCCCTCATTTTAACTTTCCCTCCCCCCCATTTTTGGGGAATTTTCTTTATTTTTGTAATTTTTTGTTATTTTTGATTATTTTTCATGACAAATATTATAATATACAGAGAATAACATAATGGAAATTATTACTAGTACAATAAAATATATTTAACCACAAATGACACAAAAAGTCTCCAAGATGGTTAAGAAAAAAATATTATAGGTCTGAAATTTAAAACGTTTTTTAAAGTATTTTAAACAATTTTAAATTCCCGGAGGGGGGAATTTGAAAATAGGGGGGGGAATCTGAAAACTGTTTTTAAGTTCCCCCCCAGGAATCTGAAAACGTTTTTAAGTTCCCCGGAGGGAAGTTGAAAACGTTTTCAGATTCCCGGGGGGGAACTTGGGAAGGGGGGAAGTTGAAATCGTTACACCGGGTACCCAGGCTTGTTTTCAATGCTGGCCAGTTGTAGTGTTGGTGTTATCTTCTTACCACATAGTGACTGCTGGATAAGTCTGAATAGACTTGTTTTCACCATTAATCAGTTTGTCGATAGAAAGTCCGAGCCTACACTTTACTTTTACTGATCCAAGGGATTTTTAACCTCCCACACAACATAGACATGATATGAGAGCAACTGGCCTTTGATGATGATGTAATTTATACACAGCGGTGGAAATCCAAATTGGCAGAGGTGTGGGGGCATGGGGAATCGAACCACTCACCTTCAGATTAGGAGTCTGACCTAGAAAGAAGTCAGACACTCTAAGTCTAACTACTCCGCCACAGAGAACACCACAAATATAAAAAGGTAATCTTCATTTAGGTTTGATTCCAATGGTTATCTCCATCTCCATATGTATGAACAGTTCAGGCACAAAACCACGTTAATGCCAATCCAAAAATGGAGATAACCGTTTGAATCAAACCCTCAAAAACTTCATTTTTGATATTCCTTATCCTTTCTTCATTGCTCCATAACCATGTGATCAAATGAAAAGTGGAATTGGTGAGAATTACAATTATTTTTAGCTACACATCTTTTATTTAAACTACATTTTTGGATTGGCGTTTACGTGGTTTTGAACTCTTATAATATATATATATTAATATATATATACATATATATATATATAGACATATATAAACTGACATTATATGTATATATATATATATATACATAGGATCCAAGCAGGGGGTGGCCATGGGGCGCGGCCTTGCCCATTCCGGCCGCGGACGACTCCGACAGGCACCGGCTCAGAAAGGGGCCGGCTACGCCGCCGCCCAGGCCTGAGAGAAAGCCGGGCGCTGCCGGTGTTCACGGCCGTCCGTCCCGCCCTGCGGCCCCGGGCGGCGGCTGAGGCCGGCCGGGGAGCTGTGGTCCTGTGGCACCGAGACGCCGTGGTGCCGTCACGCCTCGGGGGCGCCTGCTCCAACGGGCTCCGTGTCGCCCTGAGGGCAGGCCGGCGGCGGCGGGCCGTCACCAGGCGGGCACCGTGTCCCAGACCCGGCCCCCACCAACCCACGTAGCTCGCCTCCCGCAGGTTCCGCAGGTTCCCGGCTCCGCCTAGTCCCGCCTCGCCTCTCTCTACTTCGCCCCATCCCGCCTCGCCCCGCCCAGCCCCGCCCATCTCACCCTCACCCCGGGCAGCCCCGCCCTGTCCCACCCCCACCTGGTCTCCCCGCCTAACCCGGCCCTGTCACATAACACTGTTGTGTTCTCTGTGGCGGAGTGGTTAGTGTCTGACTTTTTTCTTAGGTCAGACTCCTAATCTGAAGGTGAGTGGTTCGACACCCTGTGCTCCCACCTCTGCCAATTTCGATTTCCACAGCTGTATATAACTTACAGCATCATCAAAGGGCAGTTGCTCTCATACCATGTCTATGTGGTGTGGGAGGTTAAAAATCCCTTGGGTAGTTAAAAGTGTAGGCTCAGGCTTTCTATCGACAAACTGTCTAATGGTGAAAACAAGTCTATTCAGACTTATCCATAATAGGCAGTATAAATCTTCAAGAACAAATTTATAAAATAAAATACTTGCCACACATGGCCTACCCCGCCCCACTCCTCCCAACCCCCGCCCTCACCGCACCAAGCCCTGCGCGGCCCAGCGCGGCCCTGTGCGGCCCTTCGCGGCCCTTCGCGGCCCTTCGCGCTCCCGCTCGTCCTCGCCCCGCCCGCCCCACCTCTGACCCCGCCCCGCACGGCCCCACCCGCCAGGCCACGCGCCGGCCCCCGTCCAACCATTTCCACACTGGACAAACCCAACAGAACAGCCCAGACAATGGTTCTAGTATTATACAATTATGTGGTACTGTGTGCGTATGTGTGTGTGAGTAAGCAGGTAATCAGTAGGTGGGTAGGTAGGTAGGTGGGTAGGTAGGTAGGTGGGTAGGTAGGTAGGTGGGTAGGTAGGTAGGTAGGAGGGTGTTGACCACTCCATCCTGCTCTGGTCCACACCCATAATGCATTGCGCGGCGGGCGGAAAGGCTGGATGGCGTGCTGGGCGCGCCATCAGGCGCTGATTGGCTATATTTAGCCGGGCTCCCCCCTCCCCCCACACACACGCCCCGGTGGGCGCGACCAGGTCACATCAAACATTTGAAGGCTGGTTGGTTGTTGGAATTTTACATCCTACCAACATCTAAGGTAATATAACATTAACAGGACGGGAATACCGACTTGTGACAGTGCATAGTCATGGCATCTGTATAGTGCTGCCCCACTTGGACACCAGCCCACCAGCACCATGACCCAATATCCCACTCAGTCACATTATCCTGACACCGAGCCAACCAGTCTGTGCCCTCTCCTAATAATGTTGAGCACCTGGCTAGGAAGTGAGCGACACATATCAATTGTGTAAATCATTTGTTTGACTCGACCGGGAATTGAACTCCCGACCTTCCGCACGGGAGGCTTGCGCTCTGAAGTATTTAAAATTTAAAATTATGAAAGGTTTTGATAAAATAGATATGAACCAATTTTTCACCTTGAATAAAAGAGAAGGCAGCCAGGGCCATACTCTCAAACTAGTAAAACCCAGAGCCGTTTCAAAATTAAGGCAACACAGTTTCTCAAACAGGATCATAAATATATGGAATAGTCTCCCACAAAATGTTATAGATGCTGGCTCAATGAATTCATTCAAGAACCGATTAGAAAAAGCATGGGCTGATGATATAGGGAAATTTGACCACTTATTCACCACATGCTACTAATTTATCCCTTGTGTTGCTAACTACTTGCACTCAAGCAAAAATGAGAGACAAATAAGTGTTCACACTTCCTGTCTACCAATCACTATATCACTATATCTACCGATTCCGCTGAATATTTGAAGGAGCTTCGTGACAGACCCCCCTACCCACCCCCGACGAAGACTGCGTTATGACCGCTGTCCGTATGGTCCGTCTACACTGACTGTTGTGATGGGTGTGTTGTTACGTGGTGACGGGGGCGTGGCTTGGCGCGCTATTTATGTGTTTGTCTGTGTGTTTGTGTGTTTGTGTGTATGTTTGTGTGTGTAGACCCTAATCAGTGTACACATTGCCATGCTTCATACTAGTGCTGAAACATGTAGAGTGTGCACGTCAATAATATAGCAGATAACCATGCAGCAGTATTTCACCTGTCTGCTTCTGTCTTCTCGGCAACATCTCTGTCCCTTTCCACATATTCTCTCCCTTCCCTCTCTCACTCTCTCGCTCTCTCTCGCTCTCTCTCGCTCTATCTCGCTCTCTATTGCTCTCTCTCACTCTCTCTCGCACTCTCTTGCTCTCTCTATCGTTATAACTTGCTCTCTTGCTCTATATCGCTCTCTCGCTCTCTATCGATATATCTTGCACTCTCTTGCTCTCTCGCTCGCTCTCTCTTGATCTCTTGATATCTCTCTCACTATCTCGTTCTCTCTCACTCTCTCTCGCTCTATGTCCCTCTATCTTGTTCTCTCTCGCTCTCTCTCGCTCTCTCTCGCTGTATCTCGCTCTCTCACTCTCTCTCACTCTCTGTCATTCTCTCTCGCTTTCACTCTCACTATCGCTCTCTCTTGCCCTCTCTCATTCTCTCTCACTCTCTCTCACTCTCTCTCACTCTCTCTCACTCTCTCTCGCTCTCTCTCCCTCTATCTTGCTCTCTCGCTCTCTCTCGCTCTCTCTCGCTCTCTCTCGCTGTATCTCGCTCTCTCTTGCTCTCTCTCACTCTCTCTCACTCTCTCTCGCTCTCTCACTGTCGCTCTCACTATCGCTCTACCTTGCCCTCTCTCGCTCTCTCTTGCTCTCTCTCACTCTCTATTGCTCTCTCACTCTCTCGCTCTATCTCACTCTCTCTCGCTGTATCTCACTCTCTCTCGCTCTCTCACTCTCTCTCGCTCTCTCTCACTTTCGCTATCTCTCGCCCTCTCTCGCTCTATCTCGCTCTCTCTCACTCTCGCTCTCTCTCACTCTATCAGCCTCTCTCTCTCGCTCTCTCCCACTCTCTCGCTCTCTCTCCCTCTCTTTCACTCTCTCACTCTCTCTTGCTGTATCTCACTCTCTCTTGCTCTCTCTTGCTCTCTATTCCTCTCTCTCGCGTTCTCACGCTCTCTCTCGCGTTCTCACGCTCTCGCTCTCTCTCGCTCTCTCTCACTCCCTCTCACACTCTCTCACTCTCTCTATGTAGAGATCTAGATATAGATAAGTAAATGGGCATACCTAGACATATATATATGGAGAGAGCTTTATTTTCTCTCCCACTCTGTTCCCACTTTCCCCTTTCTCTCTACTCTCTCTCACTCTCTACTCCCCCTTCCTACCTCGCGCTCTCCGATCTTTCCTCCCTCATCCCTCTCTCGTCCCTCTCTTCTCCCACCCCATCCTCTCTTCTCCCCACCACCCCCCTCTCCTCCCTCTCCTCCCCACCCCTCTCCCCTCTCTTTCGTTTCTATCCTCCCATAATTCCTCACCAATTGAATTTCGATTGAACTTTCGTAGTCCGATGTTTAAAAAATAATTTCTGACACATTTTTAAATAGATAAATATATTTGATTTTTAAAATCGACCTAACTTTCACATTGAAGAAAAATGTAGGATATATATGGAAAGCTTTGTGGATATTTGAAGTTCAAAATTGGCAAAGTACATTTTGTCTGCTTGTCAAAATTCGGACACCATAGGTTTCAGCAGTAAAATGTTCTATTAAATTGACTTAGTATGCCATTCCACGAAACACATCATGTTTAACGAGTACAGCTGAATCTAACTTTGATATGCAAGCTCACAACTGAATGAGTGTTTTGGTTTAGAAAACTTCCTAATTCATCGGACTTTGCAACGCTAAAATTGTCCCTTTCATGTTCAAATAGGCCAAGGTTTATTAACGAAATGTTCTTATATGCACAGTGCAATCGACAACCTCCAAGGAATTGGTATATATTCTGAAGAAAAAGAAAGAAAGATGTATTATAAAAACATGCTGTTAGGATATATCTTCTCACGTGGTTGGGTATAACTATTTGGCTTAGATCCAAGAGGCGATTCTACATCGTTGTGAGCAGTGTTTACAACTATGATTGTTACTGTTGCTAGAATATTGCGAGAGGCCGATAATATTCGCACGATAGCCGTGTGGCTAACTGATGGTTGGCTATTTGCACGGCGGTTGTGTGGCTAACTGATGGTTGGCTATTCGCATGGTAGCCGTGCATCTAACTAACAATTGAATATTTGCACGGTAGCCATGCAGTTAACTAACAATTGACTATTTGCACGGTAGCCATGCAGCTAACTAACAATTGGCTATTTGCACAGTAGCTGTGCAGCTAACTGACGATTGGCTATTCACACAGTGGCCAGATAGTCTCATGCTGGCCGTGCAAATAGATCTAGTCACTTCTGTTGCGAGACACCAAATATACAAGCACATAATATATAGATGGACCCAAATGCTTACAACAATAAATTCAACTTCCACGTATAGTTTGAAGATTTGTTTCGGTATATAAACCTAATCAGCCAAAGCAAAGCACATACCCAACAGTGACATCGCACCGTCCGGTCTGATACCAGGCTTATCTGACGAGGTGAGTTACTGGCCAATGGCATGGCTATCACCATATTGTGACCTTACTATTAAAAGGTTCTATCTGACAAAGTGACCGAATTGGTGTTATGGATGTAAAAATGTTCTATCTACAAAAGGCTATCATGCAGTTACACAACTGTTTCTCAACTGGTATTTTTCACTGAGATATATTACAAAATAATATTGTTCTATCGCGCTTTGATATCATGCAGTTACAAAGCTTCAGTCCTCATTATCTCTAAAGCACCATTTTGTCACATAGAACCTTTTTATTGTAAGGTCACGATATAGACGATGTTTCGCCAACATTGTTCAGGCATCTACACATACACAAACACATACACACATACACACATACAAAAATACATACATATCAACAATGATGCGTGTGAAACAGTTTCCTTGCACGGACACCAACCAGCCCACTAAAGCCGAGAGTGCAGTGAGAAGACTGATTGCTTGCTGTCCAGTTGGCATTTGGCTGGGTCAGTTCCCACGTCCAGGCTCCACGTGGCCAACACATCATTTCCACCACTGTGTAAATAAAGCACCGTGTCCTGGTTACAGCGAGCTGAGGGGGCCACGACGAGCGGGGGGTGGTGGGTGTGGGGGTGGGTGGGTGGTGGTTGGCTGGTGGGTGGGTGGTGGTTGGCTGGTGGGTGGGTGGTGGGTGGTGGGTGGGTGGTGGGTGGTGGGTGGGTGGCTAGGTGGTGGTGGGTGGGTGGTGGGTGGTGGGTGGTTGGTGGGTGGGTGGTGGGTGCGTGGGTGGTGGGTGGTGGTGGGTGGGTGGTGGGTGGGTGGTGGGTGGGTAGGTGTGTGTGTGTGTAGGTGGGGGTATGTGGACGATAAGAGAGTGGTTTATTAGACGGCTGTCTTGTTGTTAGTGGGGCTTGTTAGTTGGTTCCTTTCCAGTACGGTGATATATATATATATATATATATATACAGAGATATACTTATATATACCTATATATATATATACATATACATACATACATAGATACATATATACATACATACATGCATACATACATACATACATATATGAGCCTGTCTCAAAAGGTGATAACTATTTTTGTTTGTGTCCATTGTAACGATTGACACAAAACATAACAGAAATGGTTACACTGAAAACACAAGGACATTAACTTCAAATCAATATGTATTCTATTGGCATTATGATTATGAAACACCATTTAAGAAACAAATCAGTTTATCCTGAGCAAATGCATAAGCAGATAGTATGTTGATCATTACAATGGACAAAGTTTTGTCCCATATTGCTTAGCACCTTTTGAGAGTCTTATATATATACATACATACATACATACACATACATGCATACATACATCCATACATCCATACACACAAAGTAAAACCTCTCTAAATTGTCCGACCTTGGGACCGACTTTAACTGCTACATTTAGGGAGGTGGTCGGTTTAGAGAGGTTCTTTTATTGGTACAATTATATTGTATGGACGATCGTTTTGGACCCATATACAACAATCGCTATAGGGGAGTGGTCGATCTGTTGAGGTTATCGGTTAGAGAGGTTTTACTGTATAGATATATAACCCAGATAAAGCGATCGATATAGGGGAGTGGTCGATCTGAGGTTAGGATAAATGTTACTGCTTAGATATACCTATGCAGTATATCTCTAATCGACAACATCCACAGATCGACCACTCCACTATATTGATCGCTGTATTTGGGTTCCAGATGATCGCCCATTCAATATTATACCAATGTACTGATATCTTTTCAAAAAGGAAGCACATATACATGTACAGTGTGTCTCAAAAGTCATTATCTATCTCGGTGACATTGGATGTTTTTGTTTCATTAATGCTATGATGTCGTACATATTTGTACCCTTAGTGTAAATGTGTGTATTTACAAAACGTTATTTGGTTTATATCAATTTTTTTGTAATTATTAAATTTTCCATTTCATGAACTTTAAGGTACGAGTAAGATGCAAGATAACTGGCTTGAAATGGGAGAAAATACACAATTTCCACGACGCTTACGCAGAGCATAATCCAGACTGGACTTGTGGGTCACAGAGTCTGTGGAGAGGCAATTGAGGCTCTGTTAACACTGGCTTCATATTGAGCAACTGACAGTCTTTTTGGCATAAATATGGATTTATAGAAAAAATATACTTACCATTTTAAAATCATTTTTGATAATTATAGCTGTATCCTATTGATTCATTCAAAACCTCGATCATCAGTGTAAAACAACACAGTGACACCCTGTCGACCCACAACACGAGTGTCGTTGCCTATCACCAGGTGTCATACTAGTCACGGAATTCGTGTAATAGAGATAAATCTGAAAGGAAGCTTCATAAGATTGTGAAAGGTCCAACAGACAAGGCTATTCATGATTTGTTAATACAATTTCAGAAACTGGATCTGGGTACGATGACAGCAGAACTGAATGCTTTGTGCTCTCTGTAGAGACACTGAACGGTCGCCATTCTTTGCACTGATGGTCGTGCTAAGGGAGCGGGATGTAGGTCAGGCAGTAGAGTGTCGAGCTGTGAAGGTGTGGGTCATCCGATCGATCCTGCTCAGTGGACCCATTTGCAGTTTGGGTTATTTTCCGTTCCAACCAGTGGCCCACAACTGTTTCATCAAAGGCTGTAGTATGGGCTGTCCTGTCTGTGGGAAAGGGCATATAAAAGACCCCTTGCTGCTTATCGGACAGAGTCGCCTAAGTGGTGACAGCGGGTTTCCTCCAAAGAAATATGTCAGAATGACCATAGGTTTGCAAAGAATTAGTGCGACCACCAAAAAACGAAAATTTGTTTTATTTAACGACGCCTCTAGAGTACATTGATTTTTATCATTGTCTATTGGACGTCAAACATATGGTCATTCTGACATATTTCTTTGGAGGAAACCACTGCCGCCACATAGGCTACTCTTTCTGATAAGCAGCTAGGGGGTCTTTGATATGCGCTCTCCCACAGACAGGGCAGATCATACCAAATCCTTTGACAAACCAGTTGTGGACCACTGGTTGGAACATCATATATACAGCAAAGCCTCTCTAGCTGACAACCTCCACAGAACGACGACTCACATATATTGATCTCTTTATTCAGGCCCCAAATGATCACCCATTCAATATTATACCATTGTAATGATAAAAGTAACACGGTAACCCGACCATCTCCCTATTGAACCATCACTGACAAAAAAAACTAGAATGATTGTTGGCAACAGGAATTTCCTTTGATTTGTAGGGTACCCTGCATTCAAGCAGGATCTGAAAAATTAGTCTGTGGACCCTTTGTATTGTTCCTCTCCATGGAAATCTTCAGTAAAAGGCGAAAGATTTATACGTGGGATGAAGAGAAATCAGAGTGATAATTTTAAATTGCATTTGTGGGGTGTTCGTGACCTAGCAGTCACTGACTGCAGAACTGCAGCATTGATTAAATGGCGCCGTTAAAAGAGCCTATTTTTGGTAGTTTTGTGTTTCTCCATTCTTCTTCGTCTTCTTCTGTGGGATGGCAGGGGGGGTGTGTTTTTTCTTCGCAGCGTCAGTGCGGTGGTGGCGTGGTGTGGTGGTGGCCAGGCTGTGTCAGGGTTGAGTGAGCCGTCGGCGTAAACCGTGGTGGCTTGAGGGAAGTCCTCTTTGGCCCGGGCAATGGTTTCCTGTGCGGGGGTTTTGAGGACTATGGTCGGGTAGTTGCTTTTGCTTGAGCAGAGGCTGGTGAGCCTGACCTTTATGGGCACAGAGTATCAGCGAGGTGTCACCCGGAGGTCAGGGGCATCAGCGAGTGCCAGGCCATGGAATTGTTTCAGGATGCGGATGGCCGTCTTCATTCCCCAGGAGAGGCCGAGGCGGCATCTTAGACCATTTTGCTGGTAAGAGGCTGCGCTGCGGTAGAATGTGGAATGGCCTGCAGTCAGAGCTTGGCAGAGGTGGTTTGCCAGCAGCTGTTGTCCACGTAGGTGGAGCGGTGGGAGGTTGGCCTCAAGGAGGAGGATCTCAACTCTGGTTGTCCTGCAAGCTCCTGGTATTGGATTCTTTCCAGGGTGAGGTCTTTGGTCAGGGCACTACTGCAAGGGAGCGGGCCCTACGGTTGTCTCTGCAGTAACCAATCCAGGAAAAGGTGTTGGCTGCATAGTCATAGAGTGCCCGCACAGCCTGTTTGTAGAAGAGACTGAGTACTTCAGCCGGGGCTCCACAGTTGAACCCAGAGATTCTAGTCATTAGAAGAAGTCTCTTGTTCATTCTGGAGGCCAGTTACTTCACAAATGATGAGTTTGTGACTAAGCCTGACTCCGAGGTAGTCAAAGGTGTCCACCCATTCAATGTCCAGATCTGCGGTTCGGAGTGGGTGGGGAGGCTGATCAGTGAACATGATCATGGCTTTGGTTTTGTTTGAGGATATTTTGAGCCCCAGATCACGGCAGGTGTCGCTAAGTAGGAGCAAGACATCTGCCATGAGGAGGGGCACGTCCCTGGTGCATGAGCAGACTACAGCGATATCATCTGCATAGCATAGGCTCTTGACATGTTTGAGGTGGCGCTCACTAATGCCTGTTTTCAGTCGGCTTATGAGGGGGCGACTACAGCATTAAAGAGGAAGGGGCTGAGGACAGCTCCCTGAAGGGCGCCATTTTTGTAATGCTTGAGGGGAAAGGTGCTGCCCTGGAAGCGGACACTGGCTCACCTGTCACTTAGGTAGTTCTTCAGGAAGGCCAGCGGCTTCCCAGTGAATCCCAGCTCAACGATGGAGGCAAGGACCACGTTATGTACTATCTCCTCGAGGAGGGTGAGGACATCGTGCTGCGTGCCACATCCGCCTCGGAACCTGACCAGTTCTTCGCTGACCAGGTTGCTGGAGAAGGTTTCGAGCCGGCCCAGCACAATTCTCTCGACTACTTTCCGGAGGGATTGCAGCAGTGAGATCGACCTGAACTCGCCTGGGTCTTTTTTGGGGGTAGGAACAATGACCGTGTCCTTCCACGATTGCAGTATGGTCGCTCGTGTGCAGTGTGGTTGCTCGTTTGGGTGTGGGTGCAGTTCTGGGTGTGGGAGTGGGTGCGGGAGTGGGAGTGGGTGTGCATGCAGGAGTGTGCGTGGGTGAGGTTTGAATGCAGGCATCGCACTTGGGTGTGGTGGTGTTGACCTGGATGGGGCTTGGGTGGCGATGGATTGTGTGTGTGGGCGGTGTGTGGTGGTGGGTTTGCTGAGGGGCAGTGGGTGTGGGTGGAGGGAGAGGAGGCGTGGGATGTGTGGTTGTGGGGTTGGGTTTTGGGCGTCGAGTTGAGGGTTGTCAGGTGTGTGGTCTGGGGAGGTGAGGGGTGGGGTTGGGTTGGCTGGTGTTTTTTTTTGTGTGGGGTGGGTGGGGTTTGAGCCTGCTCCAGAGCCTGCGCTTCTCTGGGCAGTGGGGGTCTCGGGAGGTGTGGTCAACCCCAAACACTGTACACCTGGCGTTCAGCGTGCACCCCTCCGCAAGGTGGCCTCGTAGCTCACAGTTTGCGCAGATTATGTCTGTGGCACTACACTCGCATTTGTAGTGGCCTAGGGGGCCGAAGTCAAGCTTGGTGGAAGTGCGGATGGGGGGAGGTGGGGTGGATGCTTAGGCAGTGCACGGGTTAGTCGCCTGTGGGAATGATTCGGGAGGCGCAGATGATCCCGTGATAATTTTTAACTGGAGCCGAAATTATACATAGGTTTACTGTTGCCACCGGAAATGGTGTTTCAAACTAAAGTCTCAATTCAATCTGGTAATCTTGGCCTTTGATCTCACATACTTCCCCTAAACACTTTTCATTGAAGATAGATATGCTATGGATACACATATTGGGTCAGAAGTACAATGCATTCTCAGGAAAATACTTGCAGCATTGCCGATTTCAGTCATAATGGACACCTGCTGCCACCTGGTGAGAATGTAGTTCCATGAGCGGATCTGACAGCTGGTGACCCACACCATAAAAATATATAGTGTTCTAATCATACCCCAGTCACATGAGGCCTGCGTTCGCTTACGATCGATTCACAACGTCCATACATCCTCCTTGTGACTGCCTTACAACCTCCTTGCAACCAGTTTGGTTGCTGCCATTAAAAAGTGGTTGGTGACCTGGCGCCGCCCTGGCACTGCCAGGTCACCGACCGCTTGGTTGGCGAGTTGGCACCAACAATATAATGCAATGCCATGCTCACCGTGTGGTCGGTGCTATGGTGCCAACCCGGCACCACCCTGGCATCGCCCCGGTGCTGACCCGACATGGATCAGGCACCACCCAGGTGTGGATCCGGCACTGCCCCGGCGACAGCCTGGCACCAACCTGGCGCCGATCTGGCACCGCCCAGTCGCTGACCTGGTGCCGCCCTGGTGCCAACCACCTTTTTGAATCAATGTATTGAGTGGGACGCTGGGTGGTTGGTGACCTTTTGGGCGTAAGGAGGTTGGCAGCGGGCGCAGGCTCTCGTGTGACTAGGGTATCAAATAAAGAGGGAAGGTTTTCACGATTATTAGAACAATTACATCAGCGAACCTATGAATCTAAGCACGTCTGATACATGCAAGCATATATATCGGCCGACTGTTCACAACTTGGTTGGAATGGACAATATTGAGCCACAAGATTTCCTTTTCATTGAAGATAGATCTCTCATGGATAGCCCTGCACATAGACTTGTACCCAGAGTGAATGAGAACTATAGCCGTGTTCACACGGGCAAAGTGTAAAGCGATTTAGACAAGGCGAATCATGTGAATCGATTTAGTTTGAAAGTGTTTCGCGTTCACACGGGCAGTGCTTTGAGTCGGTTTAAGGCGGAAGTGGATATCTGCACATGAGCAAGTCCAGACTAACCAGCGCCAGTTTCAGTTAGTCGACGTCGGCACGAGAGAGTGTGGGTTCGACCTAGATCTGTTTCGACTGAATCGTATTGTTTTGGAATGGTCAAAACTTCTGCTGGGCAGTGAAACCCTCAAAATAAATGAGGAAAAAAATATCTGTGCACAGCTAGCGGTTTCATTAAGCAAATTTACCGGAAAGTCAACAAACTCAGGTCTCGACTGTCACGTCCTTAATCCGCCTCAAGTAAGTCGGTTGCGTTCACACGGGCAAAATAAATCGGTTCACAGAAATCTACTCACGTAAACTACCTCGACAAGTGGTTTACAGTATCCAGATCACAGGAATCGATTCAGCCCTAATCCGACTCAGCCGCACGTTCACACGCAAAATGTAACCCGAACTATACAAGTCGATTTCTATGAATCGATTTACATTGCCCATGTGAACACAGCTTTAGTCTACATCCGATCAAAAACTGCTTTAAATAGCAATTAACTGTGGAGATAGTGCCTCCACTGTGTAGTATTGATATATATTCGAGTAGGGATAGTGTTGGTCAAATGGCAGAGGATGTAAACAAACAAGGTGGCGGCACCAGAATGCTTCCAATTTTACTTTTGAAGTCTGTTTCATTATGTTCTTCAATTCAAAAGTAGCGTATAAATATAAAGATCTATGTGAAGAATATATTTAGTTTCTTAAAATTTTTGAATTTATGTTGATATTCCATCTCGAGATGTTCAGCAGCCATGTCTCACTCTCAGAGCTATATACCCATTTCATATGACGTCAACATGGGTATTTAGGTCAGTGCGCACACAGCTTGGCTGCAGGACAACATCCGGTCACACTGCAAACTTAATGGCAGTGAGCAATCTTGATACAGAAAAAGTGAAATATCTCTAAAACCACACCACCGAGAAACAAACAGATTGGAACACATATAGAAAACAGATTCAACGAACAGATTATATTAAATTTATAAGGTTAGGGTTCTGCATTTTTATTAATTTGGAACAAAATAAACGTTTTGCACTGCACGTACTGGCAAACTCAATGGCAGTGTGCCTTCGTTCTGCAGCCAAGCTGCGCGCACATACACAATGTTTATAAACATTGAAAGGGGTCTATAGGCTTAGGCCCAGGAGTAGATAAAAGATTCAGCCGGTACTTGTAGTACACGGGTGAACAGCAAGGTAGAGTAAATACAAGCGAAAATAGCTTTAGTATGGAACATGAAGTAGAAACTGTCGTTCCATGATCAAATGGCTACATATATTGGCACATATTTGGTGAAATGGGAGAGAATGCAAAACTCCAAGATGGCGGCCAGAGAACGCCGTCGATTTCACTTTTAAATTGCATTAAAATATATGTTTTATTATATTTTTCAACTCAAAGGTAGCGGGTAAATATGAAGACATCTCCAAAGAATAAATGTTGCTTCTGAGATTGTGAAATTAGGCTCTCATTTCATTAACCCGCTTTTTCGATCGTTTTTATATAGGGTTGGTATTCACCCGTGTACTGCGAGTACCGGGTGAATCCTTTATCTAGAATCCTGGGTGATCTGCGTTTGGCTATTATTTAATTGAAAACGTAGGTAATTGTCGATGTGTGGTTTATATTTACTCAGAGTAAATACACAATTTGCCGGTTTCATTTCTGCTGGGCCCGGGGACCGGTCGACTCACCGGGGTCCCCGCCCCACTTTAGTGACCGCCTCACTCACTGGGTGGCGCCACCACGACCACTTGAAATTCATGCCGGGCGAAGGCGGCGGGGGACACGGGTGCGGGGGGCGATTCCCATTCTGCCCCCTTCCCCCCCCCTCACACCGCTCTCACGGCCAAATCCCTCGTTCTTCACGTCAAAGACCGGTCAAACAATCGCTTAAATCTAGCTGTAAATTAAAAGCCTGGGTGCTGGGAGTGTTCTTTATGTGCGCATGGATCCTTTCTGTCCTGGTTTTCGGGATGTAGGGCCTAAACATCATTAGTGTTGGGTGGAGTAGGGGGAGGCGATGCACTTGGTGGCTATAACAATCTGGAAGTATTCCACTCAGAGCGTGTGGGACTGTGTTGACAGTCCACATAGAGATGATGTTATTATAAATAAACACAACAGTGGCATCCATTCTTCTCTCTCTCTCTCTCTCCTCTTATTTCTGCTCTCTCTGATCTCGGCGTCCTCTCCCCTAACTGGCACGTTCCCCTCTCCAGTCCCTCCTCCTGGATCCTTTTCATTTCACCCTCTCCTCGCTACTGCCTTTGTATCGGAGAGAGCAGAGAGAGAGAAAGAGGAGGGACAGGAGAGAGCAAATATAGGAGAGAGGGGAGCGCTGAGAGAGAGGAGAGAGGGGAGAGGAAATAGAGGAGAGACGGGAGAAAGAGACAGGGAGAAAAAGGAGAGAAGATAGAGGAAATCTAGAGAGGGAAGATGGGGAGAGGGGGAGATTGGATAGGGTGAGGTGTGGAGATGGGGAGAGGGTGACAGGGGGAGAGGGCCAGAGGGGAAGAGAACAAAAATCCGAGTGAATGTTTATTTAGTAACTACATCTCTGTAATACCGAAAACATCATAATTTATCAAAAAGATCAATGATATCTGCCCGATAAAGCTTTATTCAAACGTTGAGTCGCAAAATAATGTGATTAAACACTATCTGCTGCTTCCTTGTGCAGGGATTCGCTACGGTACACACACTCCACACGCACACACACTCCACACACACATTCCACACACACACACACTCCACACACACACTCCACACACACACACTCTACACACACTCACCACAGATAACCCCCCCCCTCCACACACAGATCCGACCCGCGCACACCTGCACATGAGCACACAAGGAGAACAATTGGCATAAATAGTGATTTTGTTCTTCCTGCTTCCCTCGGCAGGTGTGGAGTTGGCGGATATCCGCGCTATGTGCTCCGGGCAAACTTAATTCCCGGCTTGTCTTTCTGTGCACACACCCGCCCCGCCCCGCCCCGTCCCCGCCCCCCTAATATCGCCCACAGCGGCACCGTACAAAGGTGACAAACAGAAACAAGCAGGCATCGCTGGGCAGTGGAAGTGGAACTGGCTGCGTGTACTTAGAGGTTAGAGGAGGGAGAGCGGATGGTGGGGTGAGCGGTTGGGTGGGGTGAGGGTCCCTCAGGACCTTACCAGGCCAGGTGTAGCCCCCCCCCCCCCTACATAGAAACATACATAATATGAATAAGCAATGCTTAGGACCGACCCCCCCCCCCCCCCCCCTGATATAACTACAGCAAAGTATTTTGTTATTGCGCGTGTATTTTTTTACTCCACTCGTGGTGTTTGATTTGAAATTCTAGCAACTCGGGTGACCCGAATCGCGGTTGTGATAATCGAATACGGCCGTTTTTTCCGTATTAATATTGTATCTGTGCATCCATGTAATGCCAAATTGTTCTTTATTTCTTATAATTTTGATTACAACCGTTAAGGCGTTAAGCCAATTGCTGTCATCCACCCTGTTTGGTGCATAGCTAAACTCGACGAGCGATTGCCATTTTCGTTTGCTGGATTTTGATTATTCTGTTATTCAACACGAGTTTACAAATGGCCGTGCCCATAAAGGGCTATTTCCGTTTCCGTTTTCTGGATTTTGGTGATTTCATTTCCTACCTCTATGAATACAGGTATTGCTTATGCATATATTTACACATGTTAGTCCTTAGCATCCCCGTGGGAATATATGAAGGGCTCTTTTCCACAACGCAATAAGCGCAAATCCAAAAAATGAATTGCAATGCCGATGCCAACCCTGTATATGGTGTTGTGGAAAAGAGTTCCTGCTGAAGCATTCTTCATACAGGCATGTGATTTCTCCGGTTTTAACAGGAATTCCTTTTTTTCTGGCCACCAAAACCAGAATTCCATTTTTTTTAAATTTCCGTTTTTTTCCCTGGTTGACGAAA
Source organism: Branchipolynoe longqiensis (assembly GCA_030323885.1). Classification (NCBI taxonomy): domain Eukaryota; kingdom Metazoa; phylum Annelida; class Polychaeta; order Phyllodocida; family Polynoidae; genus Branchipolynoe; species Branchipolynoe longqiensis. Next base: position 55,608,060 of record CM059201.1, on the reverse strand, counting down.
CACCTCTGAAATACACTATTTGCATCCCTCTCGTGACTCAGTGGGATGCTGTGTGTCCCCATGATAACCTAAACAAAATTTCAGGTTTTTTTTCCTACACCCAATCACATGGCTGTTTATAATTATATTATGAAAACCTCTTTTCCAAAACCCAATCTGCAAACTTGGCATGAACATTACAAACTGTTTTTTTTCTGGATTCGCGCCTATTGCATTCTGGAAAAGAACTCTTCATAAGTATCTATATATATAACTATAGAATATATACATATATATATGTGTGTGTATTTACATAGAGGAGGGGTTCAGATGCAAAAACTGGAAGATCCATTTTTAGTTATTTCCTGTGAAATAAAATGTATCGTTCTGGTGGGCAAGAGCCAGAGCCTACCAATTTCACACTGAGTATAGCTTTATAATAGGGTTTTATAATAGGGTGTTATAATAGGATTTTATAATAGGGCTTTATAATAGGGTTTTATAATATGGCTTTACAATAGGGATTTACAATAGGGCTTTGTAATAGGGTTTTATAATAGGGCTTTATAATAGGGATTTATAATAGGGCTTTATAGTCGCATTTTATATATGGCCTCATAATATGGGCTTATACTAGGGACGTATAATAGGGACTTATAATATGGCTTTATAATAGGGTTGTATAATAGGGTTTTAAAATAGGGTTTTAAAATAGGGTTTTATAATAGGGTTTTATAATAGGGTTTTATAATAGGTTTTATTATATGGCTTAATAACAGGCTTTATAATACACTTTATAATAGGGATTTATAATAGGGGTTTATAATAGGCTTGTCAATAGGGGTTTATAATATGCTTTATAATATGGTTTTATAATAGGATTTCATAATAGCTTTTTATAATAAGGTTGTATAATATGGTTTTATAATAGGGTTTTATAATATGGCTTTATAATATGGCTTTATAATAGGGCTTTATAATAGGGCTTTATAATAGGGCTATATAATAGGGCATGCGACAGCTTCTGTGAAAACCCCCCACAAATTTGATTATCCGAATGATGGCAGCTTCAGCTCAAATGTTATAATCATGTTTTCATTTCGGCCCAGATGCCATATCTCGGGTTTGCTCCTGAACCCTTCATGCATATAGATAGATGGATATACACAATCCAAGACCAAACGTGAGCTGCTGAGGACGTGGAAACGGGTGGCGCCCTCTTCGGGGCAATCTGTGCAAACAAACCGGCAACTTGAAAGAATCGCCGTAATTGACAAAGTCGTCGTTGGGGATTGTCCGATATCCGAATGGGAAGCCATGGAGAATCTGGGTGACTGGGATTGTCGATTATCTGTCAACATAGAGGTGTCACCTGGTGTCTGGGCAGCATTAGTTAAAGGCGTATTATAGGTTCGTTTTGTAATTGTTATAAAGTATTTTAGCTATATATATATAAATATGATATATATATTATATATACATATATATATATATATATATATATAATTTCTCATGCGAGAGTGAGGTTGACGCGTCCGGCAGGGACGGCAAGTGCTTGTGTCAGCGCCACCAGTCATGGGGGGCGCAAGAGGCAGTACATAGGATCAGGGTAACAATAATATATATAATCAAATAATTCCCTTCCGCTACTTTGTACTCGCATAAATCGTTATGCATTATATATAATACGTCAAAATACTATCATTTATCATAGTCTCAGCTGACCTTAAAACCACATGGAAGTTTGGTTTAACGTACCGGAAGTGGCCTGGGGACAACAATTTTGTTTGGATTAACCGATACTTTGGTTTAATCGATTTTGGTTTAACCAACTTTTTTATATGATAAATGGTAGTATTTTGCCCCCCCCCCCCAAAAAGTGTGGATTAACCAATCGTTTGGTTTAACCGAGCTTGGTTTAACGGGGTTGTACTGTACTTCGGGAGCTGGCTTAGAATTGCTTATGGTTATGGAGCTAAACACAGGCAGGATTCGAGTGAGCGATTGGGGCTTTACACCCTAGCAATATATGAGAGCATATTAGGATGAATACCAACTAGTGACAGCGCTCATTTATGGCAGCGTGATACTGAGTCATATTACTGTGGCACTTAGATAAAAGATTCACCCTGTACTTCCAGTACAGGGGTCAACGACAACATAGTCTAAATATAGGCGAAAATAGCTTTAGTATGGAACGGGAAGTAGAATGCCTGGCACCAGTGTCAAATGGTTACTTATATCGGCACAGAGTTTGTGAAATGGGAGAGAATGCAAAAAGACAAGATGGTGGCTAGAGAACTCCGTCGATTTCACTTTTAAATTGCATTAAATTATATGTTTTATTATATTTTCCAACTCAAAAGTAGCGGGTAAATATAAAGACATACGTAAAGAATATATTGTGCTTCTTAAATTAAGAAGTTACCAGCTTAGTTAATTAACCCAGCATGTCAAAATTCTTCAGCAGCTTTTCTAATGGGTTGGTTTTCACCCCTCTACTGTAAGTGCGGGGTGAATCTTTTATCTATGTGGCACTAAGCCAACCAACCTTAGCGAGTGGAGTGCAGGCAAGCTGACAGTGTCGCCACCGGCGAAATGTGGCGCCCTCTGCAGTGATTCAGCGGAACTAATCCTCTACTCTGCTACTGAGCATTGTGGGATGCACAGGAAGGCATGCTTGTGCATACATGTGGAGAGAGGTGCACCCATGTCAGCAGACGAAATGTCACACACACATGTCAGCAGACGAAATGTCACACACGACACACACAGGTAGAGGACAGGCTTAACTGAGGAGCCTAACGGTTTGGACGTTAGCCATGGAATGGCAGAAGCGTGGGTTCCCAACCGATTCCAGGTGCAGCTTTTGTGGTGTCCTCTGTGGTGGAGTGGTTAGAGTGTATTGCTTTTTTCTAGGTCTGACTCCTAATCTGAAGGTTGGTGGTTCGATTCCCTGTGCCCCCCCCCACCTCTACCAATTTGGATTTCCAGCACTGTGTATAACTTACAGTGCCATCAAAGGCCAGTTGCTCTCATACCATGTCTATGTGGTGTGGGAGGTTAAAAATCACTTGGGTCGGTAAAAGTGTAGACTCAGGCTTTCTATCGACAAACTGTCTAATGGTGAAACCAAGTCTATTCAGACTTATCCATGATAGGGAGTATACATCTTCAAGAACAAAAAGTGTTCCCGTCCTTTACATACAAACCCTACGTTCCATGACATGGGTACCATGACCAGGATACTGTAAAGCTACATGCTGTATAGCGTTAAAACCATTCCAGAATAGGACGTCCTCTAAATATTTAAAGAGTTCACTTGAAAAACCCCATAAACGCCAATTCAGAATAACAACATTTTTACCTGAAGGTAATTTTAATTCTCACTAATTCCACTTTTCTTGTGATGAAATGATTATGGAGCAATGAACACAACAAATAGGAATGTACACCAATGAACTTTTTGAAGGTTTGATTCCAATCTTTATCTCATTTTTTTAATTGGCTTTTACGGGGTTTTGCACTAAATAAATTGATGCTTGTCACTTCCTAGCCTAGTACTCGGCATGATTAGAATAGGGAACGGCTGGTTAACAAGAGTATCAGGATAATATGACTGAGTGGGATATTGGGTCATAGAGCTGGCGGCCTGGTCCCCCAGTCTGCACATCACTATACAGTTGCCATGAGTGTGCACTGTCACAAGTCGGTACCTGTCCTGATATGACCTTACATGTTGCCAGGACGTAAAACTCCAACAACCAACCGACCAATATATCTGGAGGCGACGCTTAGGCTCGTCAAATATACGTCTTGTCGATCCCGGAGGCGGGAAATAAACGATGGCCGCTAGGGGGCGCTAATTGACACTGCCCCCCCCCCCCCGCCACCACCCGGCACCACGCTCCTCCACACACACACACACACACACACACACAGCTTGTTTGTCCGGGCAGGAAAGACGCCCGCGGGGCCGCGCTGGGTTAAGGAATCTCTCACCAGCCGGCGCCACCCAGCCGGGCGCGTGTAAATATGATTTATGTCAATTGATTTGTTAATTGATTGCTTTTGCGATGTGAGATTGGTGGTAGTAATCAAACTGGATGGCGGAATGGGGAGCGTGTGCTTTTGGTTTGTTGGTGCTTTATACCATAGTTAAAGTTGCATAGTCCGATGAAAACATGAAATTTTCAAAACCGAAACACTTATCTAGATTTGATTCTACATATTCAACTTAGACACTGGTGCACTTATTAAGCATTTGTTGCTGCATAGAAGGGCATAATAAGTCAATTAATAGAAACCGTTACTAAACCTACTGAAGTCTATGGTGTCAGAGTTTTTGCATGCCTGCCAACATTATTTTGGGATGTTTTTACGTCAAATATCTTCTAACTTAGCTATTTAAAATTAAAGTTACTTGACAGTAAAGTAAAGTAGATTATAACGATTAGTATAATATATTTATCTCAGAAAATAGCAAAAACTCAAAAGCATTGGACTATGCAGCTTTAAGGTAGCTGCATAGTTACAATGGTTTTGATTTGTTGTCATTTTGTAAGATATTAGGTTGATGGCTGTGATGTATACTCCCTTAGATTGAAGTACTTTGATTAAAGCTGCATAGTCCGATGAAATATCAAATTTTAAAAACCAAACCAATTATCTAGATTTGATTTTACATATCTAACTTAGATACTGATGCACTTATTAAGCATTTGTTTCTGCGAAGAAGGCAATGCTGAGTCAATTTAACAGAACCTGTTACTGCAGAAGAAGTCTATGGTGTCAGAGGTTTAGCAAGCTTGCCAAAACAAATTGTCCATGTTTGCACTCAAAATATCTCAAAAGTTTACCATTTAAAATCAGAGTAACTTTGAATTAATGTAAAGTAGATAATAGTGATCGATCTCATATATTTATCTCAGAAAAAAGACAGAAATTCAAAACCATCGGACTATGCAACTTTAAACATTACACGCTTCTGAGGTATTTGAAGTAAAAACATGCCAAATTAATCTGGGTGTGCTTGTCAAAACTCTGACTCCAAGGCATTAATCAGACATTCACATTCCTATACCAAATGCTGATAGATCTGGCAAGCACCTGTTAGCAAACTTCTCCTACTAGTACTAAGTCCTATGGAGTATTCACACACAAAACTAACAGATCGCGACCTTACTATGAAAAGGTTCTATCTGACAAAATGGTGCTTTCGAGATAATGAGGACTGCAGCTGTGTAACTGCATGATAGCAAAGCAGATAGAACAATATTATTTTTAATATATCTCAGTGAAAAATACCAGTTGAGAAACAGTTGTGTAACTACATGATACTGAGTGATAGCCTTTTGTAGATAGCACATTTTTACATCCATGACACCAATTCGGGCACTTTGTCAGGTAGAACATTTTTACAAAATGGAACATCATATAAATAATTAACAGCTACGATGACAAAGCAACTAATGGCTGGCGCACACCTCCCGTTTGTGCGCACCCACCTACCGTATACGATCTAAAACTGCCCGTTTCGCGCACAAAAATCGCTATGTGTGCGCTCCCCGCGCACACCTAGCGATTGCGATTCGCGACTAAAAACTCAGTTTTAGGGCTAAAACGGGCCGATTACGATTGCGATTCGCGATTCGAAAAATGAATCGGCCCGTTTTCAGTTTTAAGCGGGTCGGGTCGGGTCGCGAGTTTTAGTGCGCGAATCGTAAACGGGAGGTGTGCGCCAGCCATAACAAATTGAAACTAGTGCTGTTCAGTGATGAAAACAAGCCATGACATGCTTACTCGTTATGAACAGAGTAAATAAACTACAACAACAACAACAAAATAAACCACAACATTACCTGACTTAGCTCATCCCATTGAGCCCTATTCAAGTTTATTTAAAGTTGCACAGTCCGATGCTTTTGAGGTTTTGCTATTTTCTGAGATAAATATATTATAATCGTTATAATCTACTTTACTATAGTTTGAAGTAATTTTAATTTTAAATGGCTAAGTTTGGAGATATTTTATGTCAAAACATGCCGAAATAATGTTGGCAAGCACGCCAAAACTCTGACACCATAGACTTTAGCAGTAACGGTTTCTATTAATTGACTTATTATGTCCTTCTATGCAGCAACACATGCTTAATAAACACACCAGTGTCTAAGTTGAATATGTAGAATCAAATCTACATAAGTGTTTTGGTTTTGAAAATTTGATGTTTTCATCAGACGATGCAGCTTTAATCAAACCCGATTTAGCTTTGGAAATAGTTCCCCTCACACTTTTAAGAATTGGCAAATGGCAATAGATTTTAAAGCTGCATAGTCTGATGAAATATCAAATTTTCAAAACCAAAACAATTATCTAAATATGATTCTACATATCTAAATTAGATACTGGTGGACTTATTAAACATTTGTCACCACACAGAACGCGATACTGAGGCAATTGAATAGTACCTGTTACTGCAGAAGCCTATGGGGTCAGAGTTTTGGTGTGCTTGCCAAAATTAATTTTGCATGGTTCCACTTCAAATATCTCAAAAGTTAGCCACTTAAAATAACAGTTACTTCCAGCTAGAGTAACATACATTATAACGAACAACCTAATGTATTTATCTCACATTTCAGAAACTCAAAACCATCGAACTATACAACTTTAAGTAGCATAGCCTACACAATAAAACTGGGATATATTAAAATTTGAAGTAGCATATTATTTAAATATGTCTAAATATCAATTTCAACAGCTACAACGATGATATTTAGGCGTGGCTTCTCCAGATGTGTACCTCTTGCCTGGGTTCCTCTCAGTCAATGATTGCTGTCTTTGTATCAAACTCTATATTGATGTTAGAGTCTGTTAGTATTAGTATTATAAACATGAATGAATGTAACATGATATGGTCGGAAGACCAGTGCCTCGGCGCTGAAAAATACCTTTATTCGCTGAATAAAATGATCATTTCTCCAAAACCAAATGTCTAAATACATTTCCTACAACCGCACTTCATCTGTATAACCAGGCACCCTGCCAGTGTTGCAGTTTCCGAGGCACACCAGTTTGCCAGGGACACATCGCTTCTGCGCATGCGTCAAAATCGAACAGCTTTGTCACTAACCTTATAAATTTAATATAATCTTTTTGGTAAAGATGTTTTCTATATGTGTACCAAACAATTTGTTGCTAGTTGGTGTGGTTTTAGAGATATTTCACTTTTTCTGTATTTTCTGTATGAACATTGCTCACGACCATTGACAATGCCTTGAGTTTGACGGTATGCGCAGTGCAAAACGTTAGTTTTATTCAAAACTAATAGAAATCCAGAACCCCAACCTTATCAATTTAATATAGTCTTTTTGGTAAACATGTTTTTTATATGTGTACCAAGCGATTTGTTTCTAGGTGGTCTAATTTGAGAGGTATTTGACTTTTTCTGTATGAAGATTTGCTCACGGCCGTTGACAATGCATTTGAATGGATGTGTCCCTGGCAAACTGGTGTGCCTCGGAAACCACAACACCAGGACCCTCCTGACAGAGATATGACCTGAGATGTTGGTAAGTCGTTAAGCAACAACAAACAAACAAGAAACCCTGCTGGGTTTTAAAAAAAGAAAGAAATGGTAGGCTTCTTTTTAAAGCCAAACATCCCGCGTGAAAGTCATCACATGTATGCCTGTCTTTATGGTGATTGACCACACGACGGCGGTGTGGTCAGTAATAAGCCCCCAGTCTACCTCACATCCACACACCCACCCACCCACACACCCACACACCCACACACCCAGACACCCACACACCCACACACCCACACACCCACACACCCACACACCCACACACCCACACACCCACCCACACGCCCACACACCCACACACCCACACACCCACATACCCACACTCACCCCTCAGGACACACACAGCCACACACACCCACCCACCCACACACCCACACTCACCCCTCAGGACACATACAGCCACACACCCACACACCCACACACCCACACACCCACACTAACCCATCAGGAACCCACACACCCACACACCCACACACCCACACTCACCCTCAGGACACACCCACACACCAACACCCACCACCACACACCCACACACCCACCACCCACACACCACCACCCACTACACACCCACACAACACACACCCAACACCCACACACCCACACACCCCACAACACCCACAACCACACAGCCACACACCCACACACCCACACACCCACACACCCACACACCCATACACCCACACACCCACACACCCACACACCCACACTCACCCCTCAGGACACACACAGCCACACACACACACACAATATGGCCTCTGGTGCCACACTCAGTTGTTAGAAAACAATAAAGCCACCCACCCTCGCCAAATATTGAATATGTTAATCTCAATTAGCGTGACCACTGCGCCAATCAGCGCCACTATCTGTGAGCCGGTCACGTGACTTGATCGGCGCGGTCACGTGACGTGACGTGACGAGAAGTGACGTGACGTGTAGGCTGGGAACGGCGTCGCCAGGGACAACTGGCCGCGGCTCTGATGTTTCGCCGCGAGCGTCGCGCCACCTGGTGTGGTAGAGGCGAATCAAAGCAACGCGCCGCCACGAGAGGCTGAGGGGAGTGTAGGTGTGTGTATCTGTGTAGGGGTGTGTGTAGGGGCGTGTAGTTGTGTGTAGGTTTGTGGAGGGGTGTGTAGGTATGTGCGTAGGTGTGTGGTGGTGGGTGTAGGTGTGTGTAAGTCTGTAGATGTTGGGATGTGGTGTAGGTGTGTAATCTATGTAGGGGTGTGTAGGGGTGTGTAGGTGTGAATAGTTGTGTGTAGGTGTGTGTAGGTGTGTGTAGGTATATGGAGGGCTGTGTAGGTGTGTGCATATGTGTGTTGGTGGGTGTAGGTGTGTGTAAGTGTGTAGGTGTTGGGATATGGTGTAGGTGTGTGCATATTGATGTAGGTGTGTGAAGGTATGTGAATTTGTGTGTAGGTTTATGGAGGGATGTCTAGGTGTGTTCATTGGTGTGTGTTGTCGGGTGTAGGTGTGTGTAACTGTAAGTGTGTAGGTGTTGGGATGTTTTGTAGGTGTGTGTATCTGTGTAGGAGTGTCTAGGGGTGTGTATGTGTGCGTAGGTGTGTGTAGATGTGTGTAGGTGTGTGTAGGTTCATGGAGGGTTGTGTAGGTGTGTGCATAGGTGTGTGTTGGTGGGTGTAGGTGTGTGTAAGTGTATAGGTGTTGGGATAGGTCTAAGCATGTGCATATTGATGTAGCTGTGTGAAGGTGTGTGTACATTGGATATGTAGGTAAGTGTTAGGGTGCGCCGGTTTGTGTAGGTGAGTGTATAGGTAGGTAGGTGTGTGTAGGTGTTTACGAGTGTGCATGTCCTAATTTCACAATCTAAGAAGCAACACTTATTCTTTATATATATATATATTCACATTTCCCCGCTACCTTTGAGTTGAAAAATATAATAAAACATCTAGTTTAATAGAATTTAAAGGTGAAATCGACGGCATTCCAATGCTGCCATCTTGTCTTTTTGCATTCTCTCCCATTTTACCAACTCTGTGCCGATATAAGTACCCATTTGATACTGGAGGCAGGCATTCTACTTCCTGTTCCATACTAAAGCTATTCTCGCCCGTATTTACACAACGTTGCCGTTCACCAGTGTACTACAAGTACAGGGTGAATCTTTTATCTAGCCAAGACGCTACCACAATAGGTTTCTGCAGTAACAGGTTCTATAAAATTGACTCGGTATTACCTTCTATGTGGCGACAAATGTTTAATAAGTGCAGCATTATCTAAGTTAGGTATGTAGAATCAAATCTAGATAATTGTTTTGGTTTTGAAAATTTGATGTTTTCCTCGCACTATGCATCTCTAAGTCTAAGCACAGTAACACCTTACATAGCGGAAGGTACAGATGGTCGTTTCCCAACATCCCAATTTTTTTTGTTTTTTGGTAAATATGTTTATTCTGCTGAATACGTCTTTGTCAGTGCCGAGGAAATGGTCTTCCAGCCATTTTTCAATTCAGGCTTATTTACACACAAGGTATATAGAATAAGGTGTACAATACCTGTTGAATACAAAATTTGCACCATGTAACACTTCACTAAATAACTAAATCTATACTTTCAGCTCATTTTGTACATACAATCACATTCCTCCTGATACTCAAACTTGGTAGGATTCTTGCTATGCATTTCTTTTTAATGGAGATTGCAATGAAATTATCCTGGCAACAATAACCCAGAACCCAGAGTTTCCCAAGACATGCCAAAACGGGAAGCGGGCCCTGATTTCGCTTGGCCATCCTGGCAGGTCATGACTTCACAACGGAACCAAACATGTTGTGAATAAATTATACTACTGCTGGCCTTTTGATATGTGGATGCGGTGAAAGAAACCTGATTGAACTCCGCAAAGAACTTCTTCTGCACTTTGCCCAACAGACATGATTGTGTCAGCGTGCCAAACAAGCTAGCTTTCGCTACAAGACAGATAGATATCTCTCTCACTCTCAGTCTCAGCGAGTGCTAGTTGCCTTTGCTCATCTGCCCCGCTCTCTCCCACCTCCCTCTCTCCCACCTCCCTCTCTCCCACCTCCCTCTCTCACACCTCCCTCTCTCCTACCTCCCTCTCTCCCACCTCCCTGTCTCCCACCTCCCTCTCCCATACCTCCCTCTCTCCCACCTCCCTTTCTCCCACCTCCGTCTCTCCCACCTCCTCTCTCCCACTCATCTCTCCCACCTCGTCTCTCCACCTCCTCTCTCACACCTCCCTCTCCCCACCTCCCCCTCCCACCTCCCTATCTCCCTCCCTCCTCCCACCTCCCTCTCCCCACCTCCCATCTCCCCCTCCCTCTCTCCTACCCCCCTCCTCTCTCCCACCAAACCTCCCCTCCCTTCCTCCCTGCCCCTCCCTCTCACCTCCTCCTCCTCCCTTTTCCTCCCTCCTTCCCACCCAACCACCCTCCCACCCGCCCTCCCATCTCTCTCACTCTTCCACCTCCCCTCTCATCTCACCTCCCCCTCCCTCCCTCCCACCTCGACTCCCACCTTCCGGCATGCCCCGCGCGCACAATGCCCATGCTGTAAGGGCCAACATGGCTGTCACACCCCGTGAAAATTTCCCCCCCATACATCACGGATAATGGGGCCCTCTAAATATTTGGCAGATCTCCCCTAATTGTTCCACACGGGGAGCGCTGTTATATGAGGGGGGGGGGGGGGGGGTCAGGGCGGAGGAGGGGAGGAGGGGGGGGGGGGGACGGCAGGATGCCTCCAGGGCTGAGTCCACCACCAGACGCCCGGCGGTAGAACAGCGGCCACATCGGGCGCGCCCGGGGGGGGGGGGCAGGGGGGGGGAGGGCAGGGGGGCAGGGGAGGGGGGAAAAGGGGGTAGGGGGTAGGGGGAGGGGTGGACAGGGGAGGGGGGAGGGGGGGGGAGGGGGAGTCCCGCAGCGTCTAGATCAAGCCCCCCAGAAAGGGCGCGCTTTTCTGCGCCACGGCCCAAAGTCGTCTGCGCCCGGAAAAGAACAAGTATAAAAAGGGCGGGAAACGAGCGGGTGATCAGAGGACAATAGACGAGATCACTGTTCCGACTGAGCATGGCGCTGGCAGCAAAGTAAAGGCGTACAGCCATTGAGTTTGCCGATACGCATAAGGCAAAACTTCGATTTTATTCAAAATTAATAAAAAATACAATTTGGTATATACAAACATGGATGGATGGATGCAATATAATAATATAATGAATATGTTTAAGACACAACTCTCCATAATTAAGCATTGGCTCTAACACTAGTCTGAGTGCCCAGATTAGTCTAAATCTAAATATCTAAATAAGATGTGCTGCTTATATTGATGTAAATGCAATGCTGGATAAAAGATTAATATCTTACTTTATTATATATATTTTTTTAGTTAGTGTTCTATGTTTCAAACAAGAGCTGTGATGAGCTGAAACTAGCATATTTCATAGCTGGCCCCAGTGCATTAGCGTGTGCCATGTGCTTCTCGTGGGTTTGTTTTACCACGCCTCTGGAATGGTGATGTGGTCTATTAATGCACGCGCAAGGTTCGGCGCGACGTGAGGGAATGTGTGTGGGTTTCAATAACAACTCGTCGGATCTCTGTTGAAATCCCGCGTCTGCGCACATTCAGGCTGGTTGGTTAGTGTTGTCTTATGTCCTAGCAACATCTAATGTAATATCAGGAGGGGTACCGACTTGTGACAGTGCGCCCTCATGGTGACTTTATAGTGCTGCCCCACTAGGAAATCAAGCCGCCAGCACTGTGACCCTATATCCCACTCCATCACATTATCGTGACACTGAGCTAACCAGTCCTTGCCTTATCCTATTAATGCCGAGCGCCAGGCTAGGAAACATCAAGTGCCAATGTTATAAGTCATTGGTTTGACTCAACTCGGAACCAAACTCCCGACCTTCCGTATGCGAGGCCCGCGGTCTGGTGATTAGGCCACCGTGCCCAATGCACACATTCAGCCAGACGACAATCGGAGTGCGTCCTTTTCTTGTTAGTATGATCTATCTATGAGTATATATATATAGAGAGTGAGATTTACATATAGATGTGTCTGAGCGGCTTGGAGCAGTGACAGCTCTCTCCCACAGGGAATTAATTAGAGTGCACTATGAATATTAAATGCCAATAAATCACAGCATGTTATGTTCAGAAAATCACATGTACCTATATTATCTATGTACAGTAAAGCCTCTCTAAATCGACCGACCATGGGACCAACTTGAAATGCGCCATTTAGGGAGGTGATCTGTTTTATTTATGGAGTTTTTGTAATCGCTACTATGGTATTTATTGTATGGGCGATCGTTTGGGTCCCAAATAAAGCGAATGATATAGGGGAGTGGTTGAACTGTGGAGGTCGTTGGTTAGAGGTTTTTCCTGTATATGAACACACATATGTATATGTAGGTATATATAGATATAGGTGTACATATACACATATATACGATATATATATATATGTATGGTGTATCAGGATTGTGCAAATATAAATACTCCATACATTCTTTCTCTGTTTGTAAGCATTTTCCCACATATACAGATTACGCAGATTCTATCCAGATTCAACGCTGAATAGTCCGATGGAAACTGGCTCCTTTAGATATAACGCAACATGTCTTAAGCTGAGATTCCTTACACGCGGTATGCGGTCTGCGAATGCGAATGCGAATGCGGCAAAAAATCGAAACGCCTTGAACTCAATGGACTACAACCCTTACATGCGGTATGCGAATGCGAATGCGAATGCGAATGCGACAACTCGATCGGTCCCTGTAGCGATCGGTACGGCATGCGGCACCCAGGGTGTGAATAGAAACCTGAGTCTGATGTGTCCATTAGTTTAACACTAGGAGAGGCGACTGAGCATTACGGAATGGTCACGCACAAGGCTTCTGAGTGGAAACATATGGTAGTGGTGGTGGTGGGGGTTCTGGTTAGTAAAAATGCTACCAGAGCCACAAAAATAGGAATACTTATCTATAATTTGGTAATTATAAAGGTAAGAACCTCCTTGTGAGGTACCAAGAGGTATATAGATATAGATGCCATATTAGGCCATATACAGTGCAGTATGGAGTATACTTGTTTATTTTTATTTTTTAAATATAGCAGAAACTCAAAACCATTGGACTGTGCAACTTTAATGTCACCTGTTTTCATTTCAAATATCTTATTTCTAAAGGTCGCCATTTGTAATAAAACTATTTCAAATTAAAGAAAGATAGCACATAAGCTATCTTTCTTCAATTTGAAATATTTGAAGTGGAAACATGCAACATTAATATTTGGTAAAAGACCATCCAGATTAAAACAGACATATAACTAAACTATGCAATCATTATATACTTTTAATCGTATCTTGCTGCAGTTAAATTGGTTATTTAACAAAAGAAGAAAAAGGTTTTGGACAAAGCTAACATTTTTCCACCCTGAGCGTATTCGTTTATGCAACCCAAGGTTGTAGGGTCTGCGCATGAGCTAAAAAGTGGTTAGGATGATTCGAGGTGATTAATCGATTATGGCTATAATGATCAAATATCAAACTACTACATTTATCTAAGCAAAATTATGACTAATGGGCCTGTCACATTACGACGCTTCTCGCCAGCGTGCCACCAACGTGAAAAATCACTTTTAATCATTGAGACACATCAAACTTTTCGGCGTCAGCGCAATGTATTGATAGTGTTGTGAGAAAAAAAACTAAAAAATTTGGCACGCCATCCTGATATGACCTTAGATGTTGGTAGGATGTAAAACAACAACAACCAAACAAAGCAACAGTTTGGCGCAACGTATGGGAATGACCCTCACATGCGCCTGGCATGTGCGTAACGTTCGCATAACGTTATTCCAGCGCATTTAATGTACACACCCCTAACGTCGCTATAATGTTATCCGCGCATTGTCGCACGTCAAAAGTTTTGTGCAAGCACAAAACTTCGCCGATTCCCGAACGTGTGCTGCCGACCCTTGCCGACCGTCGCCGTCCATCAACGAATACCAACACATGCCTTACGCGCGTGTATCGCTTCTTGACGTATCCCGACGGTCGGCCAAAAAAATCACAAAAGTCGACGCGTATTGGCGAGAAGCATCATAATGTGACAGCACCATAACATAAAATCCATCTGATTACTCAATTTTAAAAATAACTGATACATGCTTAGACATGTGAATCACTAATTATAAATTAGAAGTAAAGCCCTATAATGGTGGGAAAAGTTAAATCCAGAAAATATTGGTATTCGTCATTCGATTGTCCTTGTCCTCTCCTAATGCGCCCAATCATAAGGGTCGGTAGTAATACCGTTTGTTAATCATTCGTTTGACTCGGCCGGAGCTCGAAGCCACAATCGACCACATTGGATACGGGCACTGAAATCATTCGGCCATCCCGCCTGCTTATCAATATCCTTGTTGGTAATGTTTTAGGGCGATTCAGTTATAACTGTTGACTCAGCATTCAAATACAAATCAATTAGGGCGTCAATCAGATATAGAGATGAGCCAAAAATATGCAGTACACACACTCAGCGACGGCATTCATTTCGTCGTTGTTTCGTTTAAGCTAAATCGCACACCCCAATCAGGCCTTCAAATACAAATCAACTGTGACACACAAGTCTTGGAATAAGTTTCACACGGACATCGCAACAAACATTAACACAGACCAATGTTGTGCATTTTATTGGTGGTCAATAATTTCTTTTCTCATTGACGAAGCATTGCTTTATTAGCCATTTTTCAATTCGGGATTATTTACACAACAATGATACTAGAATATCTATGTATCAAAATGAGCAAACAATAGCTGTTGATTAGGTCTACACAATTTACAGTACATAGTATTCCCGGTAATTATGTAGACTACCTCCAAGTACCACAGCAACACGGCAATTTGAAATATCATATGTTCAACATTGTGATTATAAAAAAAATGTCAGAAGTTGGTCTCCAGACAAATTTGAATATCCTAGTTATATTCATAAGCATATTCATCGCTGGAAGGAGCGGGACAACCAGCCACGTTTGAACTCGTTTGAGCCCGTTTGAACTTGCCGGAAATAGACTTTCCTCTTCTCGTATTCGCGAGAACTCAGTGAAGTAGATTAGTTTTCCGCATTATTGATACATTATAGAACAGAAATACTTGACAATAAACATTAACGTTGTTATAACTATAAAATGATATTTATTTCAATTATCATAATCATGTGTTGTGTTCTTTTTCTATTGCAAATGGCAGCCCCCATAAGCGGTGGCCATTTGCAATCGAAAAGAACAGGTCTGATTGGCTCAAATTATGGAAAGATTCCATTATTTTTTTAGTAGTTTCTTGTTCAGACATAGTTACACATATATATGTATCTTTTGCACAGATTAAAGTGCTTGAAGTATATTTTTAATTTATCTACATCGACTTCTGTTTAAATCACACAATATCAGGACTTAAAGAATGGGAAACTATTCCTGCAAGGGTATGCTCAATATGGGACAGTGGTCACCCATTTTTCCTCCTTTCCTCGCTGTGGACCCTTCTCGTTATATTAGATATATTTAAAATTATCTTGTTGAATGTCATAGTTATATCAGATACATTAAAATTATATTTAGTCGGGATTATTTTAGGATGTAGGCAGCGGTGGCGGGGGGGGGGGGGGGGGGGGGGGCACGGCGGTGGTGGGCGATACCTCAAACAAAGGTGACACATGAACATTTATAAAGGCACAAACCAACATGGACTGAGAGATGGAAAAAACCAAAACATAAAACAAATTTATAAAAGCGCCATAGAACAAGTAAAACATGGACGGACACACATGCAGCTGTGAATAACATTAAAGGCAGCGCGTGGATACCACAGTGACCAGTTAGCATCCAAAACTGACCAATCACTGTCAACCCAGCCATGTTCTCCCCAGGCCAGCCCCTTGTTATGTTTCCTCTATTTGCCACCAGATGGCGTATGTGTTGCGGTGGTGGCGCTGGTAGGCAGACACAGAAACAGTTGGTAGTCTATCGGTATATCAAGACCAGGTGTCGGATGCGTTTACCAGGTGTTCACCGCAGATCTCATCCTTTAGCATTCTACTTCCGGTGTGACTTGTGTCGCTTCCGGTTCATTGTTAGGTTTTTAATTTGGCTGGAAGGCTCGTAGAAAAAAAGGCGGGAATCCGCCTCCAGTCGTCTGCTCAGCGGTAGTTTGGTCAGTCCGGTTAGTGTCGTCATTATCCGCATGGTGGCGTGGCGGTATGAGGCGGGGGAACAGGAGGCGAGCTGGACGTGCTTGGGTGTCTAGGTGATTTGTTATCGGAGGATGCTGTATTTATTTATTCATTTTCTTTGAGTGTTGTCAGATTTGTTTTTGTCTAAATTCGTGAAAGAACTAACTATAGTCATCCACAGTAGCGGAAATGTAATCTACTCGGAAAATTATGACACCGACAATATTGAACCGGTGTGGCAGTAAATCGCAAACGCCTGGAAATTGCACACCCGGGGTTTGTGATTTACTAGGAAATCACAAAACCCCCCCCTGAAAATCGCAAAGCCCCCCATGCTTTGTAACATTTATCACCACAAGCATGGCAGCTATAGGCCTATGTTTGATTTTGAACTTCTATCAGATCTGGGGGATAACATGGATTCAAGGAGGATCAAGATGGATTAATTGATTAGTTTTGATGTCTTGCTGTCAGGGCAAAGGCCCGTTTCACTGCTATTGATCACTCACAAGAAGGATAAGGGACCAGATTAATTTTTGTCAAAGATACTAAACTACAACATTAAGAAAAGCCAGCACAACTTCTTTAAACACTTTGAACTAACAAATATCCAATTCCCTACAAAACTATCAGTCACTTTGCACGTACATAGGCTGCACATACAAAGGCTGCCACATTTATTTTCATATAAGGGGGATCCCTCACAAGATGGATTAATTGATTATTTTTAATTTCATGCCTCTCACAGCAAGGGCCATATTCACTGCGCAAAAGAAGGCATGGGGAACAGGTCAGTTTATTGTCAAAGATACTAGACTACATCAATAAGAAAAGCCAGAACAACTATCTGTATCATTAACATGGGGGGTTTGTGATCTCCAGGGGGGATATGTGATTTTCTAGGAAATCGCAAACCCCTCATGCCCATATATGGTATGGGGGTTTGCGATTTCCTAGGAAATCACAAGTGGGGGTTTGCGATTTACAGGGTTTGCGATTTCCTGCTACACCGGGACATATTCTCTACTGATAAAAGATTCAGCTATCCCTACCCAAAGTAGTAAGGGAGAATGACAACCTAAGCCGTGTTTACACGGGCAATTGTAAAGCGAATTAGACAAACCGATTTGTATGAAGCAAAGTATTGGCGCGTTTACACACGGAGCGGTTTAAGGCGGAAATCAATATCTGCGCATGAGCAAGTCCAGATTAACCAGCGCCAGTTTCAGGTAGTCGACGTCGCCATGAGAGTGTGGGTTCGACCTAGATATGTATAGACTGAATCATATTGTTTTGGAACGATCAAAACTTCTGCTGGGTAGTGAAAACCTAAAAATAAATGATGAAAAAAATATCTGCGCGCAGCTAGCGGTTTCATAGATTAAATTCTATAATATGCACTTTTGTTCGACTGGAAAATCAACAAATGCAGGTCTCGACTGCGCATGCGTGTGACGTGCTTAAGCTAGTTCGCTTTATATAAATTACCTCGCGAGGCAGTTTACATAAAGTGAATCATATGAATCGAATCAGCCCTAATCTGCTTCAGTGGCGCGTTTACACGGCGAATGTAAGGCGAACTAGGCAAGGCGCTTTATTTGAGCCATTTTAACTCGCCCGTGTAAACACGGCTATAGTCTGACACCGATTTTTTTTAAAAAACTAGCCTTAATATGAATCCAGTTGTGGAGTCAGTGGTTCCAGCACATAATGATGTCTATTGAGGATTTGCGTCAAACCACGTGACCAGTGCATAGTCGGCCATCATGGTTGGACAGAGGCAGTTCCCTTTAGTATCAAGTGTGTGTGAATAGTCACTACTACGATCTAATTCTATTTTGTAGAACCATGAATATTCACTCGAGGATTGAAATAATGTTATTTAGGAGCATAGCTTACTCAATAAGTGAAATCCGGCTCAAATTAAACCCAAAATCCAAGCGATATTAACGCCGCCGCCGCTTCGGAGGCGTTATTGCGAATGTAAACAAAACAAAAAGCAGAAATCTATTCACTGCTACGATCTAATTATGTTAAATAGAACCATACATATTAACTTAGGGGATGAAGTAATGTTATGTAGGAGCATAGCTTACTCAATAAGTGAAATTCAGCTCAAATTAAACCCAAAATCCAAGGGTTGGATTTTGGGTTTAGTTTGAGCCTGGCAATATTAATGCCACCATCGCATTGGCCGCGTTATTTCGAATGTAAACAAAACAAAAAGCAAAAAGCAGAAATCTATTCACTGGTATCTAATTCTGTTATTTAGAACCATGACTATGCACTCATCATCATCAGCATCATGCTGTCGGTCGCGATGCGACAAAGATTGGTTTCATTACTTGACTGCCGCTCTCCATTTAGCTCTCTGCTGTGAGAGTTGCGTCCATGAGTCGGTCTTAATGTCTCTCAGCTTCAGGTTTCTCTTGATGGTATCCTTGAACCGGTGACGAAGGCGCCCTCTCTTTCTGTAGCCAGAAGACAGTTGAGAATAGAGAATCTGCTTTGGTAGCCTGTCTGATGACATCCTCATGAGGTGTCCAGTCCACCGGAGATTCTTTTTGATCAGAAGATCTTCCATAGAGGGCAGCCCCGTTCGTTTGTTTATTCACTCAGGTGTTGAAATAATGTTATTTAGGAGCATAACTTACTCAATAAGTGAAATTTGGTCAAATTCACGATTTCCGCGACGTATGCGCAGAGCATAATCCAGACTTGATTTGTGATGCACAGTCTGTGGAGAGGCAATTGAGGCTCTGTTAACACTGGCTTCATATTGAGCAACTGACACAGTCTTTTCCTCACAAATGTGGATTTATAGAGAAAACATACTTACCATTTTTTAATCATTTTTGATAATCATCGCTTCGGCACTGACAAAAGAATTATTCAGCAGAATAAACATATTTACAACAACAACAACAAAAATCGCTGATTAGATTGGTGTAAATGCAATGCTAGATAACAGATTAACATCTTAATTTATTAGATATATTTTTTTAGTTGGTATTCTACGTTTCAAACATGGGCTTAAATGACATGAAACAAACATATTTCATTGTTGCACTCAATGGTTTAGCACAAGCCATGTGCTTCGCATGGGTTTGTTTTGCTGGCAAACATCCCACAATGAACCGCGCTGCTGGAATTACAAACGAGTCTATTGGCATAGAGTTGAGAAATTGGATGAGAATGCTTTTTAAAAGTTTGGAAATGGCCACCCTAAGAGTAACACTGCTTTTTGCTACAGCTCAATAGCAAGATGCTTTAACACTGATTTATGTCAAATTAAAGTGAATCGACTACTGTTCATTATCATATGGTATTTTAGAAACAAATGTGCATATTTGCCAGTAAATGGTTACTATATCCGCTACGAAATTGTAGTAGTATAGGACGGTTCTTTTGAGCGTAATATTACGTAATCCTGGCTCTGAGAGAGTCCATTGACCTTAGATGCCCCCTGCGAGAGAGTCCATTGACCTTAGATGCCCCCTGCGAGAGAGTCCATTGACCTTAGATGCCCCCTGCGAGAGAGTCCATTGACCTTAGATGCCCCCTGCGAGAGAGTCCATTGACCTTAGATGCCCCATGCGAGAGAGTCCATTGACCTTAGATGCCACCCGTGAGAGAGTCCATTGACCTTAGACCCCTGCAGAGAGTCCGACTTAATCAGAGTCTTATTTAGATGCCCCCTGTAAGACCATGACCTATGCCGCAATTCCTAACCCCCTGTCTTGACCTAGATGCACTGCGAGAGAGTCCATTGACCTTAGATTCCCTCTGCTAGAGAGTCCATTGACCTTAGATGCCCCCTGCGAGAGAGTACATTGACCATAGATGCCCCCTGCGAGAGAGTACATTGACCTTAGATGCCACATGCGAGAGAGTCCATTGACCTTAGATGCCCCCTGCTAGAGAGTCCATTGACCTTAGATGCACCCTTCTGAGAGCATCCATGTGTTGTGTGTCCTTAGATGACCTGTTTGTCCTTAGATCTATCATTTGCTGCCTCTAATTCATTAACAGAATACAATGCATCTAAATTATATAGAATGATAAATAATCTAGCGATTAAAACTTAGCATCCTCATACCCTTTATTTAATGCATCTCAACATTATTTAAAGTTGCTTAGTTTGAAGAAACATAATAGTTTAACTACCAAAATACTTAGCTCTATTTGATCTTACATATTCAACATTCTACTAGCAGTCCAGCTCAAAATGTTATCCCCAACAACATGATAATTATGCAATTCACAACACAGTAGGCATACAAACCTATGAAGGGAAACTATGCACCTAACCACTCCGTAATGTAAAGGTCTAATCAATACACATGTATGTATCTAAGTGTGCATGAATACAACATATAACTACTATTTTTATATGTGAATTTTCAAACTATACAATATGTAAGTCTTGAAATGATTAATATTGTTATTTCAGCTGACTTGAGCTAGCTGCTGATGACAATATCAGACTAAATATACATATGAAGAGTTCAGGTGCAAAACCATGTAAACGCCAATCCAAAAATGGAGATAAACATTGGAATCAAACCTACAAAAAGTTAATTTGTTTATATTCATACTTGTTT
The DNA here is from genome assembly GCA_030323885.1 of Branchipolynoe longqiensis. Taxonomy (NCBI): domain Eukaryota; kingdom Metazoa; phylum Annelida; class Polychaeta; order Phyllodocida; family Polynoidae; genus Branchipolynoe; species Branchipolynoe longqiensis. Next base: position 55,586,678 of record CM059201.1, on the reverse strand, counting down.
GTTCATTGCACCATAACCATATGATCATAGGAAAAGTGGAATTAATGAGAATTAAAATAGTTTTCAGGGTAAAATCTTTTACTTAAAGTACATTTTTGGATTGTTGTTTACAGGGTTTGTGCCTGAACTCTTCATATATTGTAAATAACCGTATTGTCACATGGCGGGAAGACCGGTGCCACGGCGCTGACAAAATACTTTATTCAATGAATAAACTATATTTACCAAAAAAAACTACAAAAACTCAGATACTGCTTGGTTGGTTGTTGGAGTGTTTCGTGCTGGCAATAACTAAGGTCATCTCAGGACGGATTTGTGACTTTATAATACGGTCCCACAGGGAGACCAGACTGCCAGCACCCTGACCTGATATTCCTTAGATAAAGCGTGCATTCCTTACACGCGGTATGCAGTATGCGGTATGCGAATGCAAATGCGGCAAAAAATCAAAAAGCATTTAAGTCAATGGGGGTGATTCCTTACACGCGGTATGCGGCATGCAGCATGTGGCATGCGAATACTGAATCGGTCCATGTAGCGATCAGTGCGGCATGTGAATGCAAATGCCCATAGACAACAGTGTTAGAGAAACCCGACACTATGTGTGTGGGTGTGGGTGAAAGGGTCCAACCCATTCGCATAGCGCATACCGCATGCCGCATACCGCATACCGCATGTAAGGAATGTACGCTTAATGGTGCGCTTATAAAGCAATAGGAGTACACCGTATAGCTAGGATTCCTTACACACGGTATGCGGCATGCGGCATGTGGCATGCGGCGTGTGGCGTGATTACGGGATGGGTCCTTTCACCCACACACACACACACACACCCACACACAGTGTCAGGTTTCCTCAGCACTGTTCTCTATGGCAAACGCAGCAGCATTCGCATTCGCATGCCGCACCGATCGGTACATGGACCGATTCAGTATTCGCATGCTGCATGCCGCATGCCGCATACCGCGTGTAAGGAATCACCCCCATTGACTTAGATGCTTTTCGATTTTTTGCCGCATTCGCATTCGCATTCGCATACCGCATACCGCGTGTAAGGAATCCTAGCTTAAGCCAACATTTAGATATGCACACCAAGCTTGGCATGTTTTAACTTCAAATATATTCAAATTGACACATTTATAACAAACATTGCTCCAAAGTAAAGTAAATATTAACCAGTCGGTCACTGCATATATTGGATTTAAATATATGCAGTGAGGGAGGGATTGAGGGTTAGGGAGGAGGGAGGGAGAGGGAGGCAGTTATTGGAGGAGGATGGGGAGGGAGGGGGATGGGGGGTGTACGGGGAGGGAGGGAGGGAGGGGAAGGGAGGGGAAAGGGAGGGGAGGGACAGGCAGAGAGAGGAGAGGGAGGGAGGGGGAGCAGAAGGGAGGGAGAGGGAGGGAGAATGACGGATGGGGAGAGAGGTGGGGGGGGGGGGTGGGAGGCAGGGAGAGGGAGCGAGGGTAAGGGAGGGAGAGTTGGGAAGGGGAGAGAGGGGGAGTGGGATAGAGGAAACGGAGAGGGAATGGCAGGGGAGGAGGGAAGGGAGAGGGGAGGGGGAGGGGTGGAAGGGAGGGGGATGGGAAGGAGGGGGAGGGGATGGGTGGAGGATGATGGATTGGGAGAGAGAGGGGAGAGGATAGGAAGGGGGGTGCGGGAGTGAGAGGAGGAGGGGAGGGGGGGGGTGTTGATTACTTACTCCTTCCCCTTTTCTTTCCTCAAGCCAAGCAACTATAGACAAGGCGATGGAAATTCCCATATCAGGCAGCCTATGTCTCCAGGCGCTTCACCCACCACACACACACAAACACACAGAAACACACAGAAACACACACACACACATACACATACACACACAGACACGAAACCTCGGTTCACCTCCATCCTGCCCGCCGTCGGCCAGAATTAGCGCAGACAAAAGTGTAGCTGTCGGACTCCAATGAGTCCCTCTCGGGCGCGCTTTGATCACCTGACCGGACGCCGCCCACCGCGGACACCTGGCGGGCTTTGGTGACACTAGGATGTAAGCGGACACGGCTGGTGGGAGGCTATATCGGGGGGGGGGAGGGGGGGAGGGGAGGGGGAAGGGAGGGAGGGGGATGGAAGAAGGGGATGGGAGAGGAGGAGGAGGGAGGGGGAGGAGGGGAGGGGGAAAGGGAGAGAGGGGAAAATGGAAGGGGGGTGGGGAGAGGAGGAGGGGAGGGGGACGGGGGAAGGGAGGGTGCGGAGGAGGAGGGGGTGGGGTAGAGGGGAGGGGGAAAAAGGGGAGGTGGGGGGGGGGGTAGAGGGTATGGGAGTGGGGAAGTGGAGGGAGGGGGGAAGGGAAGGGAAGGGTACAGAGGACGGGAAGGGAAGGGGACAGAGGGAGCGAGAGGGGGGAGGGGCAGGCGAGGGGGGTGGGGGGAGGAGAAGAGAATGGAGGAGAAGGGGAGGGGTAGTGGGGAGGGGGAAAGGGGGAGGTATGGGGGTAGGGGAGTGGGGAGTGGAGGGGATGGGAGGGGGGAGGGAAGGGGAGAGAGGAAGGGAGAGGGGCAGGGGCAGGGGAGGGGGGTGGGGGGAGGAGGAGAGGGGGAATAGAATGGAGGGGAGGGGGTAGGGGGGAGGGGAGAGGAGAGGGAGGGAGGGTGTTCTAGGAGAGGTGTGTGTCGGGGGGGGGGGGTGAAATGAAGACGCGTAAACAGTAAAGGTCGCCACACAGTGCAAATTGTGCGAAGCTTGTAGCTTGTTTCTTGGTTTAGTTGCTTGGTGCCATATAAAGCAACACAGCAACACCTAGGAGTTTCTCCAGGCGGGTACATGCCTCTGGAAGTGCACAGTCGTGGTGATTTTATAGCGCTGCCCCACTGGGATACCACATTTCCTGTGTAGTACTAGTACTAGTACTAGTACTAGTAGTAGTAGTTAGTACGCTGATAAATACTCCACTTTCAAAACCCCACAACAGGGTTTTTAACATTAAATGCATAATATATTGCAGTAGTCTACACTGAGCTGGCAGACAAGGAACCAGATTGACACGTAGGAATGAGTATTGTGATTGCATCAGGGAGCCTAGGTAGTGTAATGTTTAGCATGCTAGCCCCTGAATGGCAAGAAGTGTCGTTTCTAAGTCTACTCTAGGTGAAATATTTCAGATTTACATCAACCCCATGACACTGGATGAAGTGATGTGGATCATATACAAGCTCTGTGGCTGTGTGATTGTTGAACCTCCGTGTGTGTAGTATATAAGTGAATTCAAGGGAAACAAGTGTGCCCGACTGTACTGTCCTCTCAAGCAAAGAGCCACCCACAGAAAGGAAAGTTTGTTTGATTTAATGACGCCTCTAGAGCACATTGATTTTAATCATTGGCTATTGGACGTCAAACATATGGTCATTTTGACATATTTCTTTGTAGGAAACCAGCTGCTCCCACATTGGCTACTCTTTCCGATAAGCAACAAGGGGTCATTTATATGCACTTTCCCACAGACAGGAAAACACGTACCACATCCTTTGATGAACCAGTTGTGGACCACTGGTTGGAACGGAAAATAGCCCAAACTGCAAAGGTGTCCAATGGGCAGGATCGAGACGATGACCCACACCTTCACAAGTGGACACTACTGCAAGGAGCCACATAGGCTGATAGGTGTGGATAGAGTGATTTCAACAGGGAGCCTAGCTGGTGTAATGGTTAGCACACTAGGCCCAGAATGACAAGTATGGTGGGTCAGAGTCCTGCATCTAGGCAGAGTATTTCCCACGTTCAGCACCCCCGCGACAGTATAAATAATTAATTATACATAATAAGCTCAATGTATATACACTACAGTATAACCCTACAAATTGTTTGGAGTAACCGTGTGGTGGTGTGGATTAACCGATCATTGGTTTAACCGAGCTTTGACTTTGACTTGGCTTTAGCAAAAACGGGGGTGCATTATGAATGTATAATGTATGTGGACACTAGGATTATTGTTTTTATCTATATACACGTTAACCCCATTAAACCAACCTCGGTTAAATCAAATAATCGGTTAATCCAAACTTTTCTTGGCGACCTGGCAAAATAATATCATTTATCATATAAAAAAGTCTCAGATGACCTGAAAACCACATGAAAGTTTGGTTTAACTGTACTGGAAGTGGCCTGGGGGCGACAATTTCGGATTAACTGATACTTTGGATTAACCGACTTTGGTTTAACCAACTTTTTTATATGATAAATGGTAGTATTTTGCCGGGCCGCCGAAAAATAGTTTGGATTAACCGATCGTTTGGTTTAACCGAGCTTGGTTTAACGGGTTTGTACTGTATATATATATATATACCTTACAAGTTTGATTTGACTCTGATGTTCAAATGGAAATATGTTAGACAACCGAACTCATTTGAACTTTCCGTTGAATCCAGCCACCAGTTTGTCTGATTATGATGGCTAAATCATCATAGTCAGGTTAAAACATCACATTTAAAATACAATTTTAAACAGCAAAACACCCCAAAAAACACCCACCTAGATTTCACACTACATATTCAAGTAGATCCAAATGCACTCATTAACCATTCATTGCTTCATAGAAGGAATGCAAAGTCAGTTTAGTAGAACAGGTTAAGTGTTGTGGCTAAGCCTATCGGGTCAGCAGTTCGACGTTACGGCAATACAAATACTAAAATAGTATATAATATGTTCATAGCAATTTCTCCAAAGTTAGCCAGTTGTAATAAAAGTGACTTAAAACTAGATTATAAAGATACACCTAATATATTTACCCCTCCCCCTGATAAACCCCAAGACATCGGAAGATGCAACTTTAAATATGTCGTTAGTTCTTGTTGTTTTACGTCCTAGCACCATCTAAGGTCATATCAGGACGGGTTCCGACGTGTGACAGTGTGCACCCATTGTGACTTCATAGTGCTGCCCCACTGGGAGACCAGGCAACCTGTATCATGACCCGAGATCCCACACAGTCCCATTCTCCTGACATTGAGCCAACCAGTCCTTGTCAAATCCTATTAATGCCGAGTGCCCGGCTAGGTAGTGAGAGTTATCAATGTTGTCAGTCATTGGTTTGACTCGGCTGGGATTCGAATGCCCAACCTTCCGCATGGGGAGATTGTGCTCTAGCGATTCGGCCAGCAACTCCAGTGCAACAGAGTACACAGAAAGCATCACACTTGTTGAACCAATGCATTTTGCCAAATTTGATCACAGATTATCAAACTTATCAAGCACTTCTCGCTGCATCGAAGGAATAGTACTAAGTGAATGTAATATCAACTCTTTTGTCTGCAGTTAGTGATGGCCAGCATGTCAACAAGCACATCGATATTATTTACACATTGTTTCATTTCAAATGTCTCTATAGATAACCATTTGCAATAAGAGCTACCTCAAATAAATTCAATTGAAACTGAATTAAATTACATTCGAGCTAAAATAAATATGATTCACAGTAGAGTAAATTTGATCATCTTGTATCCGCATCAACTAACTCGAAACATTAGCTATTTCAATTTAAGGATACTTCAACCTAAAGTAAAGTAGTTTATGACGATCAACCAAATATATTTATATCAGAAAATGGCATACGTTTTAAATCGCTGGACTATCCTATTCATATCAAGCTGAAAATCCGGTATTCTTCTTATCCTCAAATTTCGTCATGAACGAGCCTTGTGAGTACGGGTATCTATTTTGTTGTTTGTTTCTTTGTGGGTTATTTTGAGTACATTCATTTTATTCATATGTATCTTTTGTAAGTGTTATAGCAGTGGTATTCCTACTTTAATTGCTACAGGAATATAGGTACAGATGAACCTCGATCCAACGGACTAATAGGGGGGGATCAGTTGTCCGTTAAAGCCGTTTGTCCGTTGCAGCGAAACAACACGTCACAAGTCGGTACCCATCCTAATATGACCTTAGATGTTGCTAGGATGCTGTGCATGGCACTATGTGTGCATGGCACTATGTGTGCATGGCACTATGTGGGTATGTTTGTATGTGTGAATGAGTATACACATGTGTGAGTATGCATTACACATGTGTGGCAGCCTAGCTCACTCTGGTGGATTGTGTCCGTTGGATCCGGAATCCGTTGCATCGGTGTCCGTTGGATCGAGGTTCATCTGTATTTACACAGTTTCTTTTCTATGGTTTATATAGTAAATTGAAGTGTGAAGTAAATTCTGAAATTAAAGTGTATACAATACAATAAGTAATAACTATAAAGTACATTAAATCATTTTACATGCATTTTACATGCATTTTACTTGTTGATTCAGCATTTCCAATTCAATGGATACTAATACTACGTATCCCAATGCAGGTAACCCAAGGCACAGGAATTGAGTCAGTGCTTTAAACAAACTATATTTTAAAACTCATCCAACATGGACAGTTGTTATTATTATTATTATTATTATTATTATATTTTTTAAAGAAAATGCACGAATTGAAGCAGAACGTATGTTTTTTTCATTCTGTATTAATTTAATTTATCTGTATTAATACGATTCGGTCGAAAAACACCAGAGTCACCACTGGAAGTGTAGTAAATTCAATTAACTTACATGGAACAGATGAAAGCCCTGGTTACATGCACAGTAGTGAACGTATTTGAACGTGGGATAGATTAACGTGGGTCAAACGTGGTGTAAGTACGTTAAACTATGGTGAAAAACGTTAAGGTATGGCACGTTTTGGTACAGATGAATATGTTACGGCATGGATGGCGGTACATTCAACTATGTTCAACTATGTTCAACTATGTTCAATTACGTTCAACTATGTTCAACTATGTTCAACTACGCTCAACTACGTTCAACTACATTCAACTTGTTCAACTATCTTCAAGTATGTTCAACGACGTTCAACTATATTCAACTACATTCAACTACATTCAACTATGTTCAACATACGTTAGCCTCCACTGTGGTCAACTACGTTCAACTATGTCCAAGTACGCTAAGGTATGCTAGAGTATGCTAGAGTATGCTAGAGTATGCTAGAGTATGCTAGAGTATGCTAGAGTATGCTAGAGTATGCTAGAGTATGCTACAGTATGCTAGAGTACATTAAGAGTATGGACACTTCGACACACGACGTTAGCCTCTAACGTAGCGCTCTTTTGAACATGTCCAAAGATTAAATAGGAACTCACAGCCCACCCACGTTATTACCAAGTTAGCATGATGGAGAAGTATGGATGTCGGTACGTTTAACTACGTTCGACTATGTTCAACTATGTTCAACTACATTCAACTACATTTAACTACATTAGCCTCCACTACGTTCACCAAGTTAGCCTCCACTACGTTCAACTAGCCTCCATTATATTCAACTACATCCACTAACGTGTATGTGACCAGGCCTTAACATCCAAGAGTAAACATTGATCAAGATTGACGTGGCGCTTTCAGTTTCATTAAACCATACAACTTTCAATGACCTCTACCAGTGATTTCAGCTGCCATTTTGAAGTGGTTAAACTTGTGTCAAAAGAACGCACAATGCAACTCACAACACATACCTAAATTATAAGAATTGATTATGTCCAGTTGTCCCTAATGACTTACATTTCTGTTCACTGCTTCACACTGACAAAGAACTCTCAGTTATTATTCAAAGTTGCATAGTCCGATAAAAATATCAAATTGTCAAAGACAAGGCTTATCTTTGTTTAACCACACACCATCACAACAAATACACATCGGCTATTGGAGGACAGGGCTCATCTAGATGTGATCGTACATATCCAAGTTAGACACTGGTGCACTTATTGAGCACATGGTGAGGCAACGAAGGCAACACTAAGTCAATTTAAAGCTGCATGGTCCGATGAAAACATAACATTTTCAAACCAAGCGAATTATCTAGATTTGATTCTACATATCTAACTTAGATAGTGGTGTATTTATTCAACATTTATCGCTACATAGAAGGGAAGATCGAGGCAATTTAATAGAACTTCTTACTGTAGAAGCCTATGGTGTCAGAGTTTTGGTGTGCTTGCCAAAAGTAATGTTGCATGCTTACACTAGTTACAGTTACACTTCAAATATCTCAAAAGTTAGCCATATAAAATAAACGTTACTTCAAATTATAGTCAGGTAGATTATACCGATCAACCTAATATATTTATCTCAGAAAATATCAGAAACTCAAAACCATCGGACCTTGCAACTTTAATAAAAGCTGTTTTTGCTGAAGCATAATAGAGTCAGAGTTTTGACAAGCATTCTATACGTCATTGTGTGTTAATATCTCCTAAGTTAGTCAGGGGATTAAGGTAGATAATAGTAATCAATTTAATCAATTTATTTCTGGAAATAACAGAAACTCAAAGCCATTGGACTATGCAAGGGCTTGAAATGCTGATATTCAAATAGACCCATGACAGAGTCGGCTCTGAGTTGTCCTCTTAGCTAAATTGATGATTTTGAGTTTCTGTCATTTTCTGAGATAACTATAGATTCTGGTATTTATAATAAGTAGCAGCAGTGAAATATAACGATATTCCCAGTGTGTACATTGTGTAATATATATATATTTATACATATATATATATATATATATATATATTATAATTTATAACCCATCTTATGTTTGTTTGAAATAACCTTGCTTCCAAATTACTAACTTAGGATATATTTGAGGTGTCAACATGCACTATTAAATTTGGCATGCTTCTAAAAGAATTCTGACCCCATAGGCTTTAGTGGTCATCATCATCATCATGCTGTCGGTCGTGATGCGACAAAGACTGCTTTCATTACTTGACTGCCACTCTCCATTTAGCTCTCTGCTGTGAGAGTGATGTCCATGAGTCAGTCTTAATGTCTCTCAGCTTCAGGTTTCTCTTGATGGTATCGAACGAACCGGAGTAAGTTGAGAATAGATACATTTCATGAAAGCTGCCTGCAAAAGTGTTGAAGGGCTGCTGGCTTTTGCAAGTTACCAGCGGCACTCTCTCGGGGAGCAAATAGAGGTTTCACACCGGCAAGAACATGTCAAGACAGGCGCCAAACTATTTGTCCCTGCAGTGGCTGGTCGGGAGATGTTGGGAGTTCCATACATCAACCGCCCTTAATGCTGCCACAGTGACATGGTTTTCTGTTTAGGGTTTGCTCCCTTAGCCTTCGGTTCTGTCAAGAACCTGTACCACAAGGCCCTGGTTTACAACTCTGCAGGGCAGGGGCGTAAAACTCCCTGAGGTGTTGCAATACTTACAATACCTGCTTTAGTGGTAATGGGTTCTATTAAGCTGACTTAGTACGATGCCCTTCTATAGAGCAACAACTGCTTACGAAGTACACCAGTATCTAACAGGATATGTACGTTCAAATCTAGATAACTGCTTTGATTTTGATAATTTAATATTTTTATCACAATATTCAACTTTAAAATGGATGAGTCAGCAAAGACTGGTCAAGGCGGAAATGGGTGAGGACCACTCCATCGCGCCTCCCCCCGACACTCGTCTATATTTAACAGCTTCCCAAAAGCTGCAAGCAAAACAGGAACCAGTTTGACGTTGAATACCCTCGGTTACTGTCAGAAAAGGGAGTCGACAGAACTAGTGTGACCTCTCCCCTCCCTTCCCCCTTCATCTCCCCCTTCCCACTATCTCCCCCCCCCCCCCGCTCACCCACCCACACTGTGGCGCCCCCTGCGTGCGACGACCGGAACCGGTAGTTATTAACTCGGCCGACAGGTGGCAGGGCCGACACCGGCGGAACACATCTCCGGGCTAAACCGTAACAACCGCGTGCGATAGGCCTGACCTCTGGCGGGTGGAAATGTGTCTAATTTGTTCTCGGATAGACTGTAATTAATTCCTTCTCTCAGACGGCTCTCTGTCTACATCGGTGCATGGCCCGGGGCTGATGGGTGGTGGGGGAGAGGGTGGGGTGTGGGATGTGGTGTGGTGTGGAGGGGTGGGGTGGTGGGGTGCGGGGAGGGGTGGTGGTGGGGGAGCTAGGCGACGCTCGCTAAGCATCCTGGGTAATTATGGTCTCCTGTGTATGTGTGTGACCATCTCCTGGACACCCTCTGGTGGTGGTGGTTGCTGGTGGTGGTGGTGGGTGGTGTGGTGGTGGTGGGGGTGTGGTGGTGGTGGTTGCTGGTGGTGGTGGTGGTAGTTACTGGTGGTGGTGGGTGGTGTGGTGGTGGTGGCGGTAGTGGTTACTGCTGGTGGTGGTTGCTGGTTGTGGTGGTGGGTGGTGTTGTGTGGGTGGTGGGTGGTGAGGTGGTGGTTGGTGTGGTGGTTACTGGAGGTGGTGGGTTGCTGGTGGTGGTGGTGGTAGTTACTGGTGGTGGGTGGTGTGGTGGTGGTGGCGGTAGTGGTTACTGCTGGTGGTGGTTGCTGGTTGTGGTGGTGGGTGGTGTTGTGTGGGTGGTGGGTGGTGTGGTGGTGGTTGGTGTGGTGGTTACTGGTGGTGGTGGGTTGTGGTGGTGGTGGTGGGTGGTCTGGTGGTGGTGGGTGGTGTGGTGGTGGAGGCGGTGGTGGGTGGTGGTGGTGGGTGGTGGGTGATGTGGTGGTGGCGGTGGTGTGGTGGTGGGTGGTGTGGTGGTGGGTTGTGTGGTGGTTACTGGAGGTGGTCGTAGCTGGTGATGGTGGTGGTGGTGGTTACTGGTGGTGGGTGGTGTGGTGCTGGTGGTGGTGGGTGGTGTGCTGGTGGTGGGTGGTGTGGAGGTGGTGGTGGTGCTGGTGGTTATTGGTGGTGGGTGGTGTGGTGGTGGTTGGTTGTTGGAGTTCTACGTCCTGGCAAAATCTAAGGTCGCACAGAGCCGACGAGGTTGGTTAGTGGAGGTTTATGTCCTAGCAACAGCTAAGGTCATATCAGGACGGTACCGACTTGTGACACTGCACACTCATTGTAACTTTATAGTGCTGCCCCACTGGGAGACCAGGCTGCCAGCAGCATGACCTCATATACCACTCAGTCACATTATCCTGACACTGAGCCAACCAGTTCTTGTCCTATCATAACAATGCTGCGTGCCTGGCAAGAAAGCGACAAGTAAAGATTTCTTGTGCAAATCCCCATAAACGCCAATCCAAAAATGCAGTTTAAGTAACAGATTTTTACCTGAAAATAATTTTAATTCTCGCTAATTCCACTTTTCCTCTGATCACATGATAATGGAGTAATGAACAAAAAAAGGAGGAATTAAACAAAACTACAATATTTGAAGCATTGATTCCGATGTTTAGCTCAATTTTGGGATTGGCGTCTAAAGGGTTTTGCGCCTGAACTCTTCAAGTACCAATTTTAACATCTTTGGTTTGACTCGACCAGGGTTCTTCAGTTCGAATCCCACAACTACCAAAACGGGAGACGGACGCTCAACTCCTTCGGTCATCCCTTCTAGTTCTGGTCATTTTGGTGGTGGTGTTGGTGGTTGCCGTTGGTGGCGGTTAGTGTTGGTGGTGGTTACCTTGGTAGTGGTGGTGTTGGAAAACACTAGATAAGGGTGGGAGGTTGGGATAGGATGTGGAGGGGTGTGGAAGTATGGGGGAGGGCGTGGAGGTGTGTGTGTGGAGATGGGGTGGGGTGTGTGGGTATGGGGTGTGTGCATTAAGTGTGTTTGAAGTTAGAGTGCAGGTAGATATGTGTGTGTCTTATGCCCCTGTCACACTATGACGTAATGACGTCAGCGTAGGGAGAACGTGAAGAACGTTGAACTTCTCGGCGTAGTATGCAAATTTGGGCACAAGTTGAACGTGGATGCAGCGTAGTGGACGAGATCGTAACGTCGGTAAAGCGTAGTGTTACCGTCATTCAACGAGAGATGACAAGTTCATTACGTTCACGGAACGTTATGAACGTTATTCCATCGCCAGAACTACGTTACCTGATGGCGAAACGTTGAAGTACGTTGAACGTACGTTCTCCTGACGTTCTCCTGACGTTACGTTCTCCTGACGTTATCCTGACGTTATCCTGACGTTCCCATTACGCCGCGTGGACGTTTCCACCGGGTTTAATGTGGGTCAACGTAGTGGAACGTAGTGGAACGTAGTTGAACGTAGTGACTAACGTTTTAATAACGTCGGTTTAACGTCATTGACGTTCACTGAACGTGTACAGAACGTACGGCGAACGTAAACCCTTACGTTCGCGTCACGTCGAAAGTTTTGAACAGGTTCAAAACCTTGACGAGTGCCAACGTAACACGACGTAACATGACGTAGCTCGACGTCAGGCTAACGTCATTATGACATCATCAAAACGTAACCCAAGGTAATGACGAAAAATGACCATGTTAGGGTCACGTTGGCTTGTTACGTCATAGTGTGACAGGGGTATTAGTTTGAAGTACAGTCACCTCTGGTTAATCCGACCCATTCTGTCACACCGCAAATAAGGTTGGATAGCAAATTGTCGAATTAACCAATTTTGACTATCTCGTGGATGTTTGTGTTATTTGTATGAGCCTATATAGGTCTATCTGTGACTGAATCATGTATGCAATTGTTCATTAAAATAATAATAACACCTAAGTAACATATCAACATGTATTACAGATAATCATACATATCAATCATTCACAGTAATATTATTCGATATTTAAAGATGTTGACAAACTGGACTGCACAGCCACTGAAAGAAGGTGTATCTGGTGTATCTGGGATATTACTAATATCCCAGATACACCAGATACACCTAATATTATTAGTGATAATTCATGTCTGATGGATTTCAAGTGTTTGATTAAGCAGAGCTATAGGCATGCTATAGGCATGTTTGTTACAAAAAAAAGCAGTGTCAGTGTCGGAAAGCGAGTGTCGGATTAACTAGAGTAATTTGAATTGATTAACATTGGGGAATTCTGTTACACCTGGAATTGTGTCGGTAAGCAAAAATGTCGGATTAATGAGGGTCGGATTAAAAAGAGCTGACTGTAATTTTCAATGTAAAATGACTATGAGAAAGATCAGGTAAACACTCCTGAGTGCGGGACCAGCGGGACTATCACAGCTGTCCAGCGTTGAAAACAAGCACCCTCACAGGAGCTTATACGTTATGGGCAGAATAAAAAACTTGTCATAATTATTTTTTTTAAACAAAAAAAACTATCTTTGATGATATTTGATGACATGCAACATTAATTTTGGTGTGCTTGCCAACATTCTGAACGCATAGGCTTCCCCAGGAACTGGTTATATTCAAGCTGCATAGTCCGACGAAGCCTCACATTTTCAAAACCAAAACAGTTATCTAGATTTGATTCTACATACCTGACTTAGATATTGGTGCACTTATTAAGCATTTGTTGCCACATAGAAGGGAAAACTGAGTTAATTTAATAGAACCTGTTACTGCAGAAGCCTATGGTGACAGACTTTTGGCATGCTTGCCAAAATTAATTTGCCATGTTTGCACTTCCAATATCTCAAAAGTTAGGCACTTAAAATATAAGTTACTTCAAACTAAAGTAAGGTAGATTATAGCAATCAATTTAATATATTTATGTCAGAAAAATGACAGAAACTTAAAACTATGCAACTTTAAATCGACTTAGTAATAATACTAATAGTATCCCCTTCTTTGCAGAAACACACCTTTAATAAGTGGCCGTCAGCATCTGAGGTGGAGATCTAGATGTAGAACCAAGTTAATGTAGATAAAAGTGTTTTGATTTGGATAAGTTGATGCTTTCCCCAGACTATGCAGCTTAGAGGACAAACATGTAAAATTAAAACTGCATAATCCGATGAAGTATCAAATTGTCAAGACCAAAACAATTATGCACATCTAATTCTACGTATCTAACTTAGATACTGATGCGTTTCTTAAACATCTGTTGCCTTATAGAAGGGAATACTGAGTCAATTTAAGAGGACCTGTTACTGCAGAGTTTTAGCTGGCATATTTGTACTTCAATTATCTCACAAGTTAGCCATTTTGAATCAAAATTACTTCAAGAGCTAATGCAAAGTAGATTATAATGATCAACCTGATATGTTTATCTTAGAGAATGACAGCAACTCAAAACCATCGGACTATGCAACATTAATATCAGAAGCAAGATGTAATTTCAAGCAGCAGACACACCCATATACATGTGCATGTATATCTATAACCTCCTGCCCTTATTTAAGATCAAATAGAATTGAAAACCTAAATATTGCGACCTTAATATAAAAAGGTTCTATCTGACAAAATGGTGCTTTCGAGATAATGAGGACTGAAGCTGTGCAACTGCATGATAGCAAAGCCGATAGAACAATATTATTTTTAATATATCTCAGTGAAAAATACCAGTTGAGAAACAGTTGTGTAACTGCATGATAATCTTTTGTAGTTAAAACATGTTTACATCCATAACACCAATTTGGTCACTTTGTCAGATAGAACCTTTTTATAGTGAGGTCACAAATGACAAATATAATAGATACTACCAAATATGGTTTATTTTAGCTTTGCCTATTTTTATTTATAGTTAAACACAGACACTGCCCTAACATATATGTTTTAATATACAAGGTGTGACATAAACAAATGATAATTATCTAGCAGCCCAATATATGATTTCCTTGCGGAACCATATACTATGCTGCCGTAATCCACTCGTGACCGAACCAAGGTTCTGTACACGGAGAGCAGGACATCTCTGTCCGCTCCCCACTCTGAGCTGGACAGCACCCTCAGAATATCTAGTGCTTTCAGGCATCTTGTTTTCAGGTACTTTATATGTGGCACAGAAGACAGTTTTGCATCGAGAATGAGGCCCAGAAATTTGGTTTTCTCATACATGTCATGGGGGTGCTGAAAATCGGAAATATTGCGCCTAGAGCAGGAATCGAACACACATCTCACGCATTGCGGGCCAGTGTGCTAACCATTACACCACCTAGGCTCACTCATTTCGACACCCTACCCACACCTACCTGTCTATGCGGCATCTTTATATATCTGTGTACGTGCATATTTCATTCGCACATTATCATAGGGAATTGCTGATATATAAAAGATTATACACATGTTGGCTTATAATTGATACTTGTCGCTACCTAGCCTGGCGCTAAGCATTAATCGGATAGGACAAGGACTGGTTTGCACAATATCAGGATAATGTGACTGTGTGGGATATCGTATTATGGTGCATGCGGCCCGGTCTCCCAGTGGGGCAGCACGATAAAGTCGCCATCAGTGCACACTGTCACAAGTCGGTACCCGTCCTGATATGACTATAGGACGTAAAGCACCAAACAAGAACATCATGACATTAGATGCGGGTAGGGCGCAAAACCCCAAATAACCACAACCAACAACCTGTCCCAGCGCGTCGCTGTGTTTAGTTCACCGCTCTCTCACCAGGTGTCAGCAGCGCTCTGCACACGCTTCGGGCGTAAAGTGCAAACTTCCGCTCACTCTCCACCCACTCCCTCCCGACGCCTCCACCCGGCCCTCCACGCCTTACTCTCCACCCGGAGGTTCGGTCGCCCCCGCCCGGCCCGGCCCGGTGTGGTGGTTTCAGCGTGTTCCCGTGCTCAGACGTGTCCCGTTGCTTCTGCGCTGCTTCTGCGCATGCCCGGATTTCGCATCAACTCGGGTCACCTGAGCCACTTATTGGCGCATGCGCACATCCTACAAACTCGGGTCGAATAATCGAATACGCTCGGGTGGACAATCTTTTTTTTTTTTTTTAATAACCGATAAAAATACAGCAAAATAGGATTTAAAGTATTTTATGATGGCCCAGTTTACCTATATTTCCATTTAATTAATCTAAGTTATTCTTTTTTTGCACATGGCACGTGTATTTGTCGACTCCACTCGCCGTGTAGTGTTAATCGATTACGGCCATCCTTATTAGATTCTGACGCATGCGCAGAAGCGAGGGACACGTCTGAGCACGGGAACACGCTGAAACCACCACACCGGCCCCGACCCCGGCCCGCCGGCGCCCAGCGACCGACGGCGACGACGCATGCGCCGCGGAGAGTGGCGAGAATGAATTGCCTCCTTCAGACAAATGCGTTAATTAATGACTTAATGGCGACAATGGGGGACCAGTAATGGCGCCGTGGCACTCGCCTCTAATTGATGAGCGCGCCATAATGAGGTTGATAGCTTAATTAAGTGGCAGTGATGGACCACCACACTCAAATCTGGGCAAAGTGTTTCTGTCACCACCCAAAATACTCCACACAGCGTGTTGTTTGTGTAATTAAGCGAGTGAATTTTTAATTTTTAATTTTTTTCCTTGAAGATTTATGCTGCATATCATGAATAAGTCTGAATAGACTTGTTTTCACCCTTAAACAGTTTATCGATAGAAAGCCCCAGCCTACACTTTTTCCGACCCACAGGATTTCTATCCTCCCACACCACATAGACATGGTATGAGAGCAACCGGCCTTTGATGATGCTGTACATTATATACAGCGGTGGAAATCCAAATTGGCAGAGGTGAGGGCACGGGGAAACGAACAACCAACCTTCAGATTAGGGGTCTGCCCTAGAAAAGAGTCAGACACTCTAACCACTCCGCCACGGAGAACACAATATTCTTGTTAATGTTATGGATGTGTTTTAATGTTTGTGTTGATATATATATATTTTCTTTTATGTGATTGAATAAGTTCCTTTGCCACAATTCAGAGACTGATCTCCTGATCTCCTGACCCTTAAAAGTACGAGTGTTTAGGGGATAGACGATGTCCAACACCACCGCGCCATCTGATGGCAGTGGGAAGAACCAATGTTGTGGGTTGCGCGTCACGGTGCAGTATACTTTGTGGAAGGGGTCTTATAGAAGATTTCAACATCACCAACTCTATTGGCAATGGCAATAACAATTGTTGTTGGGTGCTGCTCGTTATGGAACACAATATGTGGAAATGGTCTTATAAAAGATGTCAACACCATTAACACACTCTCTATTAGCAGTGGTAAGAAGTGTCGTTGCACATTGTATATTGCTTTGCAATATACTCTGTGGATACGGTCGTATAGTTATAGAGGGCATGCACTGACGTCACGCTAAACGGAAGTGCGGCCATTGTGGCGATAGTAACAACAATAATAAAGACACTGTCACACTGCAAACTCAATGGCTATTAGCAATATTCATACAGAAAATCTGAAATATCTCTAAAATTACACCACCTAGAACCAAGCCGCTTGGAACACATATATTCAAAATTAATAGAAATGCAGAACCCTAACCTTATAAATTTAATATAATCTTTTCATTGAATATGTTTTTTATATGTGTTCCAAGCGGCTTGGTTCTGTATTTCTATTAATTTTGAATAAAATAGACGTTTTGCATTGCGCGTAGCGACAAACTCAATGCATTGTCAATGGCCGGGAGCAATCTACATACAGAAAAAGTGAAATATTTCTAAAACCAAACCACCTAGAAGCAAACCGATTGGAACACATATAGAAGACATATTCAACGAACATCTCTTCGTTGAATATGTCTTGAGTTCTGTATGTTTGAGTTCTGTATTTCTATTAATTTTGAATAAAATAGATGTTTTGCACTGAGCATACCAGCAAACTCAATGCATTGTCAATGGTGATATCGCCACAATGGTCTCGTCCTGATATGACCTTAGAATTTGCTAGGACGTAAAACAACAACAAACAAACAAACAACCAAGCCACGCATCCGGTTGATGACGTCACCGGAATACCCTCTATTGAGGATTTCCAGCAGCAGCGCGCCATCTGAGGGCAGTGGAAAGAACTAACATTGTGCGCAGACATAGTGACTTCATAATGCTGTCCCAATGGGAGAATATGACACCAGCACCATGCGCTGATATCCCACTCAGTCACATTATCCTGACACTGAGCTAACCAGTCCTTGCCAGATCCTAATAATGCTGAGTACCAGGCTAGGAAGCGACAAGTATACATTTGTAAGTCATTGATTTGACTCAACTGTGGTTTGAACCCGTGGTTTCGAATCCCGCGATCTACGAAAACGGGAGACGGGCGCTCAACTGATTCGGCCATCCCCTCTGGTGGCAGTGGTGAGAAGTAATGTTGCAGATTATTTTTACTGTGCAGTATATACTCTGTGGAAACAGTCTTATTATAGACGATTTCCAGCACCAGCGCGCCATCTAACGGCAGTGGGAAGAACTACTGTAGATTACCGCTTCCTGCTTCCTGAGCACCATGCTGTGTGGCAAAGGTCCACTGCTATCGTTCTAGTCTTCACTGATTGAGTGATTGATTGAGTGATTGATTGTGTCGCCGCATAGACCCTATTCTAGTCTTCTCGTCGTCACACCTGCCAGTCTACTAGTGTTGATTGAGGTGTTCTTGTTAACATGCACTTGATCTGAAAATCAATTAGGCCTTAAAACCCCACCGGATGCGAATAAATCACCACTGGTTGCTGGCACCACTTAGCGAGCCCTCATTTTAGCCTAATGCTTATTCATGTTTATAAAACAACGAAGGTGCCACATTGTCGTGCTATATTGCACGGCATAGCACGTGCCGTTCAGCTTGTCTAAAGCCCTGTTCACACACACAACTTTAGGCCGAACTAGATAAGGCAAACTAGATGAGTCGAACTAGGTGTGAAAGTGTGTCAAGTACACACATGCAGTACTTGGGGCAGTTTAAGGCGGAAGTCAATATCTGCGCATGAGCGCGACCATCCAAACCAGCTCCAGTTTCGGTTAGTCGACGTCATCATGAGAGTGTGTGGGTTTGACCTAGATCTGTATCAACTGAATCGTATTGTTTTGGAACAGTCAAAACTTCTGCTGGGCAGTGAAAACCTTTAAAAAAATGATGAAAAAAATATCTGCGCACAGCTAGCTCTTTCATAGACCAAATTATATAATATGTGCTTTTGATCGACCGGAAAATCAACAAACTCAGTGCTTGACTGTGCATGCGTCTGACGTGCTTAACCCGCCTAAAGTAAACCGCTAGCGTCCACACATGCAAGATAGGCCGACTTAAGCTAGTTTGCTTCATATAAACTACCTCGCGATGCGGTGTTCTTGAGGCAAACTAGATGAGTCGACTCAGCCCTAATTCACCTCAGCGTTGCGTCCACATGGCCAATGTGAGTCGAATTAGATAAGGCAAACTAGTTAAGGCGAATTAAGGCCCGTGTGTGAACAGGGCTTAACTCCAATGACGTCATATTAGGATTACGATACCAATTAGGGACAATTCTCTTTTGTGTGTGCTTTTATGCCACCCCAAACAAATACACCCCAAAAAAACAAAACATAGGCCATCCGTCACCCCCAACGTTGAACTAGATCGCATGCGTCAGGTCTCGGAAATCCGACATCGGCCGTTGGAAATTTGATATTGAATGTCGAATATTGGCCAGATTGAGCAAAATAGTCGGACATTTGATATCGGATATCGCACAAATGATTAAATATTGCAAAACGATTGGTAATTTTATATGGGATGTCTGACATTCACCAACTGCTGCAACATTGTTAGAAAATTTACATCATATGCTTGGCATCAGTTAGACGTCGCAATCAGGTCAGAATTTAAAAACATTTAGTGACATTTTCAATTTATTTTTCCGCATTTAATTTTTTTTTAAACTAACATTAAAAAACAAAGACCAATGGAAAATAAACCAACTTGCAGAAACATCTCACCTGATATATCTAAGCTTCGAAGACCCACACAACTATCTGTACCGTAGCGTATTTATCCCTACCTTAGTAGGTCAGAGTGTGTGTTTTAGGTTGTATGTCTAAACATAATTAAATATTTAAAAATAAACTTATCTGTTGATGCAGAAATACACCAATAATACAACGATATATGAACCCAATTCAGAACATTTGATTAATTATATCTAATTAATTATATCTAGAGGATTGACCAGCAAACACCAGCAGCTTCAAATTCATTGGTGCACATGACAAAACTGAACAGAGCATCCTCATCACATGTAGTGGGCCTGAGCATACTTCTCAAACACTCTAATCTAATTTAATATCGCATATCCGAGATCACACATATATCGCTTAAACATTGGCATCAGACATTGTCCCTGATGTTGAAACAACCTATTCCCAAAGTTAAAGTTGTGTGCAATTGACCAATTTCATATGACGTCAGCACATGTATTTAAGTCAGTGCGCGTGCTGCTTGGCTACAGGACAACATCCGGTCACACTGCAAACTTGGTCGTAATGCGTAGCATTACACTTGATGCGAGGAGAGGAAGAGACCCTCCCCCGCCCCGCGCTGTCGCGCTGCTTTCTCACCTCGCCCAACACCGCCGCGCGCCGCCACCTCCCCCCGGCGCCGTGTCGCGCAGCACTCGCGCCTCACCCGACGCCCGCTCCTCGCCACCTCTCGCCCTCCCCCGGGCCGGCAGCGTTCACACCTCACCTGCTGTCGCCCGTCCCCCTTCCCTTATAAGGTCGCCCGCCGGCCTCCCTCAGGCACTCGCCCTCCTGCCGCCTTCCAGCTCTCTCCCCTTTTTCCTGCTTGGGTTCATCCCTCTCCACCTCGGACCGCTGCTTCACCTCAGGCTACACCATGCCTCAAGGAAAAGGAAGAGGACGCAAGGGCTCCCGGGCCGCCGCCCCGCGCACCCCGGGGCCATCCTCAACGCCCCGGCGGGACGACTCTCCGGCGTTCCCCGCGGCGCCCTCGGACCGGTCCTCGGGCGCCGAGACCTCGGGGCTACTGGAGGCCATCCAGCGCCTCCAACTTGAGCAGCGCCAGGCTGCCGCCGAGGCGCGACAGACTGCCGCCGCCATTGACGCCCGGATGGACGCCCTGGAGGCCCGGCCCGCGCCAGAGGCGGCCTCACCTCCCCCGAGACGCCAGGCCGCCTGCCCTGCCGCAGCCGCCCCAGAGCCTCGGGCGCGCGCCGCCACCGGGGCCCGGCCCCCGCCCCCGCCCCCGCCTCAGGCAACCCTGCCCGGGGCGGCTCACCAGGACTACGAGAGGTACCACCACCTCGCTACCGCGTCGACTGCCGCGTCGACGGCCTACCACGAGGAACCGACGCGGCACAGCCCCGCCTCCGCGGCCGACGCCGTCCGGGATATCTTGGCCTCCGCCGAGGCGCGACACTCCGTCAGGCGAAAAGGCATCCCGGTCGACTACGTCTTCCCATCGGACCTAGTAGAGAGGGGGCCTGAAAGGAAGCCGGTGATGAGGGGGGAAGCGACGAAGGACGAGTATAACCTCGCCCTTCTCACCCTCATTGACCACCCCGACTTCCCCGCCCACTCCGCCCAGGGACTCCACCACCACCACCTTACAGTCTCCCGGGATAACCTCATCTACCCGTGGGCGACCGTCCGTCGGTACTCCGAGACCGTATTCACTTGGATCGCGGACGGTCGGCTCCCCCACGGGTGGCATGACCCCGTAGCCCTCAACCTCCTGAGAGTCGAGTGTATCGCCATGCCCGACCACCAAGCCGCCAGCACCCCCGCCCGCCCACTCGACCCTCCACACCGAGGCGCACACTTCCCCCGAGTCCAAGCCGACGCCCGCGCCACCTACGACAGGCACACCCACGGG
Source organism: Branchipolynoe longqiensis (assembly GCA_030323885.1). Taxonomy (NCBI): domain Eukaryota; kingdom Metazoa; phylum Annelida; class Polychaeta; order Phyllodocida; family Polynoidae; genus Branchipolynoe; species Branchipolynoe longqiensis. The sequence goes on along the minus strand of CM059201.1, from coordinate 55,565,172 downwards.
GCCCCCTGCCCGGCCTGGAACCGCGACCCCGCCTCGTGCGATCGGGCCCCCGTCGGGGAGGCCCACGGCGAGGCGTGGGACAGGCGCCGTCACGCCAACGTGCGCCGCATCCTAACCATGCACAGCGAGGCCGATTGCATGACAAAACAAGCCCGTGAGCGCCAGACCCCCCCCCACCTCGGCGGATTTTTGATCCGCCGGCCTCCCCCCGGCCGGCCCGGGGGGCCCTTCCCGGCGCCTCACCCTCACCACTGCCGACAGCCCCGCGACTTCCACCGACAACCTCCCAGCGACCACCGATCGCAGCGCCGCCCAGTCTCAGCCGGGGATCATCACCTCGGACCTCACGCCTCAGACCACAGCCCAGCCCAGCCTCACGAGGAACCCTCTGCCGACATCACAGCCGCCGACCCTATCGACACCGCCGTCCACCGACAACCTCCCAGCGACCACCGATCGCAGCGCCGCCCAGTCACAGCCGGGGACCATCACCTCGGACCTCACGCCTCAGACCACAGCCCAGCCCAGCCTCACCAAGACCCACCGGACCCGACCCCGACCGCCACCCCACCCAGCCCTGAGGATTTCGCTGCCCCCCTGCTCGACCCTCCTCGGACCTCCTCACCAGATCTCGCCAAGGAGCGGGCCTCCCTTTTTTGGCCGCCCGCTCCCTGTCGACGCAGGCCCCGGACACTCGCCGCCCACAGAGGGAACCTGACCCCTGACGCGCTGCACCCTCCCTGCCGGCCCCCCTTACATGCCCCCCCTCGCCCCCTCGGGCGCGCCGCGAGCCCTCTCCGCCTTTTTTTTTTGGTGGAGGGCTCCTCGGCACCCCCTCACTCATCTACTGACATTTGCTCCTCATGAGCCCCCCCTGCTGTATTGCTCCTCATGAGCCTCTTTACATCTCTTCATTTATGTCATATTTACTTACACTGTTGCTCCTTATGAGCCTTATTTCCACCCCCGCCTTCCCTTCTTCCTTTTCGCGCATCGGTCGTAATGCGTAGCATTACGTTTGATGCGAGGAGAGGAAGAGACCCTCCCCCGCCCCGCGCTGTTGCGCTGCTTTCTAAATGAAGTGAACAACACTGCAAACTTAATGACAGTGAGCAATCTTCATACAGAAAAGGTGAAATATCTCTAAAACCACACCATCTAGAAACAAACCGCCTGGTACAAATATAGAAAACACATTCAATGAATATATTATATTAAATTTATATGGTTAGGGTTGTGCATTTCTATTAATTTTGAATAAAACTAATGTTTTGCACTGCATGTACTGGCAAACTCAAAGCATTGTCAATGGTCGTGAGCAATCTTCATACAGAAAAAGTGAAATATCTCTAAAACCACACCATCTAGAAACAAACCGCCTGGTGCACATATAGAAAACACATTCAATGAATAGATTATATTAAATTGATATGGTTATAGTTGTGCATTTCCATTAATTTTGAATAAAATAGACGTTTTTCACTGCGCATACCTGCAAACTCAATGCATTGTCAATGGTAGTGAGCAATCTTCATACAGAACAAGTTAAATATCTCTAAAACCACACCACCTAGAAACAAACGGATTGGAATACACATAGAAAACATGTTTACCAAAAAGATTATATTAAATTAATATGGTTAGGGTTCTGGATTGCTATTAATTTTGAATAAAACTTACGTTTTGCACTGCACGTACCGGCAAACTCAATGCATTGTCAATGGCAATGAGCTATCTTCATAGAGAAAAAAATTAATATCTCTAAAACCACACCACCTAGAAACAAACTGATTGGAATACACATAGAAAAAACATGTTTACCAAAAATATTATATTAAATTTATATGGTTAGGGTTCTGGATTTCTATTAATTTAGAATAAAACTGACGTTTTGCACTGCGCGTACGGCAAACTCAATGCATTGTCAATGGTGGTGAGCAATCTTCATGCAGAAAAAGTGAAATATCTCTAAAACCACACCACCTAGAAACAAACTGCTTTGAAAACATATAGAAAACATATTCACCGAATAGATTATATTAAATTTATATGGTTAGGGTTCTGGATTTCTATTAATTTTGAATAAAATAAAGGTTTTGCACTGCGCGTACTGGCAAACTCAGTGGCAGTGTGCATTCATTCTGCAGCCAAGCTGCGCGCGCATACACGATGTTTACAAACATTGAAAGGGGTCTATAGACCTCGCCAGTTAAGCAAGTGACATCTATCGGCAGAATCTGGAACAACTCTATTCGGGTACTTTCCAGCTTAAAGCTGCATAGTCCGATGAAATATCAAATTTTCAAAGCCAAACCAATTATCTAGATTTGATTTTACATATCTAATTTAGATACTGCTGCACTTATTAAGCATTTGTTTCTGCGTAGAAGGCAACACTGAGTCAATTTAACAGAACCTGTTACTGCAGAAGTCTATGGTGTCAGAGTTTTGGCAAGCTTGCCAAAACTAATTTTCCATGTTTGCACTCAAAATATCTCAAAAGTTTAGCATTTAAAATTAAAATAATTTTGAACTAATGTAAAGTACATACTAGTGATCGATCTAATATATTTATCTCAGAAAAAATACAGAAATTATTACCACTACCATTATTAATATTATTACTACTACTATTACTATTATTACTATTACTACTCGTCCTACTATTATTACTAGTATTATTAATATTACTAGTATTACTATTATTACCATTATTACTATTATTACTACTATTATTATTAATATATACTATTATTACTATTACTACTACTATTATTACTATTACTACTACTACTGTTAATACCAATATTACTATTATTACTACTAATATTACTATTATTACTATTAATACTACTATTACTACTACTACTACTACTATTATTACTATTATTATTACTACTATTAGTATTATTATTATTACTAGTATTACTAGTATTACCATTATTACTATTATTACTACTATTATTATTAATATCTACTATTATTACTATTAATATTACTATTATTACTATTATTATTACTATTATGATTATGCTTATTACTACTATTATTACTAGTAGTATTACTATTATTACTACTATTATTACTGTTATTATTACTATTATCACTACTATTATTACTAGTTTTACTATTACTATTGTCATGGGGGTGATGAAAACGGGAAATATTGCGCCTAGAGCGGGACTCGAACCCACATCTCTTTGCATTCAGGGCCAGTGTGCTAACCATTACACCACCTAGGCTCCCTGATATCAACACACTCCCCACGCCTACCTGTCTATGTGGTTACTTGCCTGAGAGGTCAGTGCAGACCACTACACTATTATTATTACAATTAGTGGGTTAATTTCACACAAATGACTGTTTGTAACTCAGGAGAGGAGGAGTTTTAGCGGCGTGTCAGTCAGGAACATTTGCAATCAGCCCCAAGTCTGGACACAAGAGGTTCCTGGGACCACTGACCCCTCTCCCCCCTTCCCCCACCCCCACCCCCACCCCCACCCCCAGTGTTTTGTCTATGTGTGGGGGGTGAGTGGGTGGGAGACGGGGGGGAGGGTGATTTGCTTTGCAGTAAGCTGAAGAAAGAGAGACATGTGTACTGGTCTGCACTGACCTCTCAGGCAAGGAGCCGCATTGACAGGTAGGCGTGGGTAGTGTCGTGATATCAGGGAGCCTAGGTGGTGTAATGGTTAGCACACTGGCCCGGAATGTAAAGAGATGTGGGTTCGAGTCCCACTCTAGGCACAATATTTCCCATTTTCATCACTCCCATGACACATTTCTAAAGCAGATCCACCATGGCTCAGTATGCCACTTAAAAAAAACAAAGGATAAGAAAGATAAAATAAACATAATTCATAAATATAATGCTGTTCGTTTGGCCAATAAAGTTGCATGGTCCGATGAAACATATTTTTTTCTAAGCCAGAACACATACTTACATTTGATTATATATATATAACTTAGGTGCTAGTGCATTAACTAAGGCTTTGGGGCAGCATATACAGAATAATCAGTGAATTTATTACCCCATCCCTTTGGTTGCCTACTTTGAGACAGCCATTAGGCAGGGAGACCACTAACCAATTAGCTCAATCTCATGACCTTATTAGTCCTACCCTCATTCCCAGTACAATATATGGCATTAGTCAGGTTCCACACTACCTACACATTAATAGGTCATTTCTCATCACATGACCACTGCAAGATGTGAATCTGGGGCACAACAACAAGACTTTTGAGAAGCTTGCTGAAATGATTTTGGATTCTTTCAACTCACATTGCTCCAAAACTAGCCATTTTCCATCAAAATGACGCCTGAATAATGAATGGTAGGTTATTATATTCAACTTGATATATTTATCTCAAAAATGATGCTCACTTTCGAAAGCCATCAGACTATGCAACTTTAACAAAGAAAACGCATTTCATTTGGCAAGAAATAGATAGAGGCCAGTTCATTTGGCACGTAGCAACTGAAGAGTTTGGGTTCAAAACCCTGTAAACGCCAATCCAAAAATGAAATTAGAAGAAATGCTTTTGACCTGAAAATAATTGTTATTCTGACTAATTCCACTTTTGCTGTGAAGGAAGGATTATGGAGCAATGACCAAAAGAGTAGGAATGTAAAAAAAAGAAATGGTTGTAGGTTTGAATCCAATGTTCAGGGGCATAGCTAGGTGTACGTGCGTATGCAAAAACGTCCACATCATTTTGTAAAAATTAAAAATTAAAAAATAATATAGAGAGAGAAAGAGAGAGGAGGCATGTAGTAGTCCGGAGTGTCGAAAACTCAAGTCTAAAATGTGTAAAATCCGCCAGCTTAAGCTTAATCAGCCCCCTAAACCCCCTGCCAAAATTAGGAGCACACATCATTAGAGGTCTTGCTACGCCCCTGATGTTTATCCCAATTTTTGGATTGGCGTTTACATGGTTTTGCTCCTGAACTCTTGAAATATAGAACAGTGCATTTGACAAGTGACAAATATAATACAATTCATTTGACAAGTAACACTTATGTCAGAGTTCATTTGCAAAGTAAGAAATATAGGTCAGGTCATTTACCAAATAGTACATATGTCACATTTCATTTGACAACTTAGAAATATGGCAGAGTTCATTTTGTAATTAATATATATAGCTCAGTTAATTTGGTAAGTAATAAATGAGCATGTTGGCGAGGCTAACATGGATACTTTGCGAACAAGGCTATTTCTCCCTTTCCTGTTTCGCACCCCTCCCCTTTTACGCTCACTTCTTCTTCTGTCACTGTCCTGTACACTTCACTTTCCCACCCACACTCCCTCTAACTGGGGTGGTGCGCGCTGATGGGTCTACATGTCTCATGCTCCGGTCTGGTCTGACCTGCTCATCCACTGGACCCTGTCGACTGCTTGCTCACGATTACCGAACATGAATTGGGTCACTGTCACCCACTTGGATGGCCTACCTGTAGGTCTGACTTATTTTAAATAAATTCTTAAATATCTAACTGCTTGTCTCTCTTACTGTTCTAGCCCGAGTGAAGTGAATTATAACACTTTTTATTTGGTAAGTAATAAATGAAGAGTTCATGCGCAAAACCACGTAAACGCGAATCCAAAAATGTAATTAAATTAGTTTTACCTGCAAATAATTTTAATTTTAACTAATTCCACTTTTCTTGTGATGAGTTGATTATGAAGCAACGAACCAAAAGTAGGCATGTAAACAAACCCAAATTTGTGATTGTTTGATTCAAATGTTTAACTCCATTTTTGGATTGGCGTTTACGTGGTTTTGTGCCTGAGCTCTTATAATATAACACTGTTTATTTGGTATGTAACAAATATAGCCCAGTTCATTTGGCAACTAACACAAATTACACATTGCATCTGGCAAGTAACAATATACTTCACCCATTAAAATTGGGAATTCATCTGGTTAAGTCGATAACTTAGCGACCTTCTACATGACACATCTAGGGCTGACGGAGTATCTAGATGATTTGTTGTTTGTTTGTTGTTATTTTACGTCCTAGCAACATCTAAGGCCATATCAGGACAGGTACCGACTTGTGACAGTGCGCACTCATGAAGACTTTATAATGCTGCCCCACTGGGAGACCAGGCTGCCAGCACCATTGATTGATAACTGGTGCAGCATTGAGTCTACCTGAGTACCTGCACAGACTCCTTTGAACTGTTGTCTTTATTTATCAGGTCCCTGCTCTACACTGATGATGTCCAGTCATGCAAACTGACCGGAAGTAGCGAGAGACACCTGGTCCGTGCATGCGCACTGTCATCTAGAGTTAGAGCGTCCGTCTCCCGGGTTGGTAGACCATGGGTAGACTGTTGTCTTTATTTATCAGGTCCCTGCTCTACACCCTCCCTCAAACCAACTACCACCACCCACCACCCTCCCCCTCACCACCCTCCCCGCCACCCCTCCCCACCCTCCCCCGCCACCCCTCCCCCACCCTCACCCCCACCCCCACCCACACCCCTCCTTCCTCATCACCATCCCTCACCACCCTCCCTCACCACCCCTCCCCCTCACCACCCTCCCCGCCCCACCACCCACCTCCCACCCAGTCAAATTTTCCTGACACTGAGCCAACCACTCCTTGTCCTATCCTAATAATGATGAGCGCCTGGCTAGGAAGTGACAAGTATCAATTTTTAAGTAATTGGTTGGACTCGACCAGGGTTCGAACCCACGACCCCATGGTCTACCAACACGGGAGACGGACGCTCTAACTCTAGATGACAGTGCGCATGCACGGACCAGGTGTCACTCTCCACTTCCGGTCAGATTGCATGACTGGACATCATCAGTGTAGAGCAGGGACCTGATAAATAAAGACAACAGTTCAAAGGAGTTTGTGCAGGTAGATTTAATGCCGCACCAGTTATCAATACAGCGACGTGCTGGTGGCTATTCAGTAGGCACTATTCAATTCCTGTCACAGTTCATTGGCGTTCATGACATGCTCCTGTATAGGGTATAGGTAAAGGGGCATCTGTAGAGTATGTCATGTTAGGATGGATTATTTAACAAATTTTTTTTTTTACTAAATGTATTTTATTCAGCGAATAATGTCTTTTGTCAGCGCCAGAGCACTGGTCTTCCGGCCGTTCAGTACAATTTGTTGGTACATAAATGACAATGTCAGTTGCAATAATAACCACATGAAAAAACCTGTTCGATAATAGAAGCATAATATAAATTGACTATTCGTTGTAATAGTAACTGCATACAATTCCAGTTCCACATATGTATCATGCACTTTTCATAATCTATGCACTGTTTTTTTCATTTGTTCATCGATAGAGTATGTCATGCCAGGTCGAGTTATTTTCATAATCTATGCACTGTATTTTGATGCGGTCATCTATAGAGTATGTCATGCTAGATTGGGTTATTTTCATAAGCTATACACTGTTTTTTTCATCCCGTAATCTGTATGTCATGCTAGGTTGGGTTATTTTCATAACCAATACACTGTTTTTTTCATCCCGTAATCTATATGTCATGCTAGGTTGGGTTATTTTCATAACCAATACACTGTTTGTTTCATCCCGTAATCTATATGTCATGCTAGGTTGGGTTATTTTCATAACCAATACACAGTTTTTTTCATGCCGTAATCTATATGTCATGCTAGGTTAGGTTATTTCCATAACCAATACACTGTTTTTTTCCATGCGGTAATCTATAGAGTATGTCATGCTAGCTTAGGTTATTTTCATAATCTATGCACTGTTTTTTCATGCGGTCACACCAAAAGAGTATATCATGGTAGGTTGGCTTATTTTCACAATCCCACGACACCCCCTCACCACCCTCACCGTCCCCCCTCCCCCTCATCACCCTCACCCACCCCTCACCCACTCCCCGTCATCACCGTCCCCCAACCCCCACCACCCTCGCCTCCCTCACACCCCTCCCTCCCGCACACCTCCCTCAAACCAACTACCACCACCCACCACCCTCCCCCTCACCACCCTCCCCGCCACCCCCTCCCCACCCTCCCCGCCACCCCTCCCCACCCTCACCCCTCACCCCCACCCCTCCTTCCTCATCACCATGCCCCTCACCACCCTTCCCTTCACCACCCTCCCCCTCACCACCCTCCCCGCCCCCTCCCCTCCCTCACCCCCACCCCCTCCCCACCCTCACCCCCTCCCCTCGTCCCTCACCACCCACCCCCTCACCACCCTCCCCGCCACCCCCCTCCCCACCCTCACCCCCTCCCTTCTTCCCTCGTCACCATGCCCTTCATAACCACCCTCACCCTCCCTCTATCCTCACCACATTCCCTCTCCCTCACCCCCTCACCCCTCCTGAGCCCCACTACCATATCGTCCCCCTCCCCCAACTGCTCATCCCACCACTCACCACACTCCCACCTCACCCTCACCCCCTCACCCCTCACCACCTAACCCACCCTGCCCGTCCACACACCCTCCCACACCTCCCACCTCATCCTCACACCCACACCACACAACCCCTCCATCCCCCCTTCTCTCCCTCCCGACACCCCCCAAACCCCTCCCCCCGCGTCGTCTCCTGAGGCCCTTTTGGCCGTCTTCATACAAATAACCACAAACAATATCCCGATCTGCGCGCAAACACAAAGGAGGGTCGCGCAAGATGGCAGCCGTCGACCCGCGCATGCGCAGTGAGACGGGCAGCGTGTTGCCTCGGGCACGCTCTACCAACACGCCGCCGACCAACTGGACTTGAGCGACAGTCGGTGATTCCTTAGTGACATATCCCATCTTCTATGCCCTCTCCCTCTTAGAATTGCACAGTCCGATGTTTTTGAGTTTCTGTTATTTGTCTGAGATAAATATATTAAGGTGTGACAACGATTAACGCTGACATGTTTGAGAAGGGTTAAAACTGACATGTGTGAGATCAATTAAAGCTGACATGCTGACATGCAGGAATAATTAAAGCTGACATGTGTGTGAATGGTTAAAGCTGCCATGTGTGGAAATGGTTACAGCTGACATGTGTGTGAATGGTTATAGCTGACATAAGTGGGAATGACTAAAACTGACATGTGTGGGAATGGTTAAAGCTGACATGTGTGGGAAGGGTTAAAGCTGACATGTGTGGGAAGGGTTCAAGCTGACATGTGTGAAAAGGATTAAACATGGCGTGCATGGTAACAAGTAAAGCTGACATGTTTGGGAAGGGCTCAAGCTGACGTGTGTGCAGGGCTAAGCCTGACATGTGTGGGCACGAGTTAAGCTGACATTTGGGAAGGGTTAAAGCTGACATGTATGAAAAGTGTTAACAATCAGATGTCTGGGAACGATTAAAGCTGACATGTGTGGGAAGGCTTAAAGCTGACATGTGTGGGAAGGATTAATTCTGACATGCATGAAAAGTGTTAAACTGACATTTGTGGGAGGGATTAAACTTTAAATTTAAAGTTCACATGTGTGGGAAGGGTTAATACTGACATGTGTGGGAAGGGTTAAATCTGACATATATGGAAATGGTTGAAGCAGACGTGTGTGGGAATGCTTACAGCTGACACTTGTCGGCATGGTGAAATCTGACATTTGTGGGAAGGGTCAAAGCTGACATGTGTAGGAAGGGTTAAAACTGACATGTTTGGGAAGGGATAAAGCTGATATGCTTTGGGTGGGTTAATGCTGACATGTGTGATACCGATTAAGGCTGACATGTGTGAGAATGGATAAACCTGACACGTGAGGGAAGGGTTAACACCAACATGTGTGGGACTAGTTAATGCTGACATGTGTGGAAAGGGTTTAACCTCACATGTTTGGGAATGATTAAAGCTGACATCTGTGGAGAAGGGTTAAAGTTTACATGTATGAGAGCAGAGTCACATGCAGACGCAAAGTGGTCTGTTAGACATGTTTGACATTTTTTAGGCATTGATTCGAATGCACACATTTACTGGTTGTGATACGGCGAGCATTTGGCAGAAAAGGAAAGCTCAAGTGCTAGAAATTCAAAAGAAAAAGAGTAGCATTACAGAAGCTTTGACAGAGATTGAAAGCATTTGGGCTGTATTGCCTGAGTTGCATGCCAAATTGGAGGAAGTAGACTCCTCGCTTGTAACCAAATCTAGCAACTCCTAACATCAACATGCTTAGATATAATCCTTTCTTTGTAGACAAAAGAGAAATTGAATCACACCAGCTTTCTCCTTGTAAAGATTTGTCATGAAACCATTTACACAGAGCCAATTACCAAGCGACTATTTTGAAAAGGAACTACAAGTGGATCCTGGAACACCAACTCTGGTTATGGACGTGAAGTGGGCGAGACTACTCGACCGATTATTTGCGCGGGCTCGCATTTTGCGCGGGCTCGCAACTGGCGGGTTCCCTGCTGTAAAGCGTTGCTTGGATACATCGATTGTGACTATCCTAGCAACGATAGAAGGTCAGGCGTTCGGACCCAGACCCATCGGGCGTGTTTTTGCATGCTCCGATGTTTCAGCCGAATATTTAGGATTTTATTATGGGGTGGAATAGCCCGACGGTTAAAGATGCAAACTTGAAGGGGTCACTTTGAAGATTGTCTGGATGAATAGATCACCACGGGCAGTTACAACTAGCCTGTGACAAGGAACCTTACGCAGAAGAGAGTGAATCTGAGGACATCAAGAAGGATGAGGAGTCTGATGAAGATGATAAGGAAGATGGTTAGTTTAGTAAGTTTGGTAGAATAATCTTGTATTCAATATATTTTGGAATAGTACATGGTTGAACATCAAATATGATATGTGTTATGATTAGAATGGTATTTCAGCATGTTATTTCTCTTCAGTCAAACAACACAAATTCTTTCCATTGAAAATTGGGCTGCTGACGGGGGGGGGGGGGACTTTGAAAGGCTGTAGTATCAACAAGCTATACAATATTGATTGCTATCATACTGAAACGAACTTTAGAGATACACAGCTTTCAGAAAATTATAGCGAGCATTTTCCCCCTATGTGGTAGTGACATAGGTATGCGGATATTGCAGTACCTCTGATACCTTAGGTGTTAAATACCTCAGGGACTTTGACGCCCCTGCCTTGCAAAGTTGTAAACCACTGCCTTGTGGTACAGGTTCTTGATAGAACCAAAGGCTAAGGGAGTAAACCCTAACAGAAACCCATGTTACCATGGCAGCATTAAGGGTGGTGATGAATGGAACTCCCAACATCTCCCGACCAGCCACTGCAGGGATAAATAGTTTTCGCCTGTCTTGACGTGGTCTTGCCGGTATGAGACCTCTATTTGCTCCCCGAGAGAGTGCCGCTAGTAACTTGCAAAAGCCAGCAGCACTTCAACACTTTGCAGGCAGCTTTTATGAAATGTCCAACTGCATGAAATAACATCACTCTCACAGCAGAGATCTAATTGGAGAGTGGCGTTTAACTAATGAAAGCAGTCTCTGTCGCATTGCGACTGACAGCATCATGGTAGTGACAACCCCTCCTGGATCACACTCTGTATAGAGGATTTCCACCTCCAACCGACTCAGTGATGGCAGTGACATGAAGTGATGTTGAGCCTAACAGCTCAAAGCGCAAGCTCTGTGAAAAAGGTATATTGTAGCAAATTAATGACCACAAATGACCCATGAAGGAATCTGATGGTTAAGTGTATGGCAAAACGCACCCAGCACCAGCCTGCAGCGCCACAGGCGGAGGTCAGCGGTACTATTGTGTAGCCGCAGGTTAGGGTGTGATTTGGGCTTGGTTGGGCTGGGGCCTGGGTGGGGGTGGGTGAGTGGGTGGTTGGGTGGGCGGGGGGTCGGGGTGGGTGGTTGGGGGTGGGAAGTAGGGGTGGGTGGGAAGTATGGGTGGGGTGAGTGGGGAATGGGTGAGGAGTGGGTGTGTGGGTCGGGAGTGGGTGGGTGGGTGGGTTGGTTGGGAGTGGGTGTGTAGGTGGGATGTGGGGGTTTGCGGGTGCTGGTGGGGGTTGTAAAAGAGGTATAGTGCGGTTCAATTAAAGGTGCATACTCCGATGGTTTTAGGTTTATCCCATTTTCCTAGATAAACGCATTAGCTCGATCATTGTCATCTAGTTTATTATAGTTTGAAGTAAAATATCCCTCACTACTCTTTCATGGGGAATGCTAAATAACTCCAAAAGAATCCTTTGTGTCAAGATATACACACCATGTCTAGTGATGTGTAATCATGAAAATTGTGAATAAGTAAAGTTGCGTTGCTAATGTCACTGTCCCTGAAGCCCCTGTCAGACCTTCGCGGGACTGGGGAACCAGACACTGTCCGGTACTGTATGGCGATGTTCGGGTACCGTCCGGTACTCATCCGGCGGTGTCCGGTGGTGTCCGGCGGTCACTGGTACAAGTTTTGAACGTGATCAAAACTTCTGCTGGACACCGCCGGACTGACGTGTCCAGTTGGTGTCCGGTATGTCCGGTACCCATCCGGTACCCATCCATACATGTCCGGTGCCCATCCGTTGGTGTCCGGTTTGTCCGTTTTGTCTGGTACCCATCCGTTACATGTCTGGTTCTCGTCCAGTTCTTGTCCGGTACATGTACGGTACATGTATGGTACTTATCCCGTTGTTCGGTGGCAATTAACCCAATTTTACTCCCCATTTCGATAGATTTCGATAGATTTCTTCCCCGGACAACACCGGACTAGAAAATTCTTTGTCCGGTGGTCTCCGGTACTCAGGACTGTATGGCGTGACAATGACTTAAGAAAAGTGCTTAGAAATGAGTCAACATCTCATTAACCCAAGAAACGTCTACTATGTTTGTTTGTTTGTTGTTGTTTTACATCCTAGCAACATCTAAGGTCATATCAGGACGTGTACATACTTGTGACAGTGCGCACCCATGGCGACTTTATAGTGCTGCCTCACTGGAAGACCAGACCGACAGCACCATGACCTGATATCCCATTCAGTCACATTATTCTGACTCAGTAAACGAGTCCTTGCCGTATCCTAATAATGCCGAGCGTCAGGCTAGGAAGCAACAAGTATCAATTGTTAAGTCATTGGTTTGACCCGACCAGGGTTCGAACCCACGACCCCACGATCTATACCAACACGGGCGACGGGTGTAGAAAGTGAACAATTTGTTTCTGTTAATTTTGGTACGTGAGTTGTATTCATAGTTCCTTTCTCAGTGCCCCCCTCCCCCCCGCCCCACGCCCACTGGTCTTCGAGTTGTGAAGGGAAAAGTTGTTCACACAAAAGTGTACATGCCTAAAAGAATAATATTTAGAGTGAACAAGATGCAATAAGTAAAACGATAAGTGGTACAGCATTTTAGAATTAGAACTGTCGTGCAAGATTGTACAGTTTTTAAGGGTCTTTTCTAAGTATAATTACTCATTAATGAGATAAATGCAGACTTGGCACCACCAACTTTATATATATATATATATATATATATTTATATATATATATATATATATATATACAATCAACGATATAGTAATATAATCAAAAAGGATAGAACGGTTAAATATATATATATATATATATAATTAATGTGCTGTATTATTTATTATTCGAATAAAAATAATTACTAAGATCCTACCATCAGCATGCACCACTCTGGCTGCACCGACACTGGCGCCACCACCATCTATTTATAACACTATATCCACATATACAGCCTTGTCACTTGCCACTAATTATATACCGGACGCGGTGACCAAATCGGTAGAGGGCAGGCTTCCCATGCGGAAGGTCAGGAGTTTGATTCCTGTTCGAGTCAAACCAATAACTTACACAAGTGATACTTGTCGTTATCTAGCCTGGTGTTCGTCATTACTATGACAAGGCAAGGACTGGTTAGCTCAGTATCGGGATAATGTGACTGAGTGGGATATCGGATCATGGTGCTAGTGGACTCGTCCCACAGTGTGGCAGCACTATCAAGTTTCATGTGCTAGTAGACTGTTCCCACAGTGTGGGTGCACTATCAAGTCTCATGTGCGCACTGTCACAAATCGGTACCCGTCCTGATAGGACCTTATATGTTGCCAGGATTTAAAACTCCAACACACAGAATAATATACATATGGAGAGAATGGCAAAGACGAGGCGTGACACAGGGAGAGACTAGGTCAACTTCCATAAGTATCAGACAGTGCTAACCGACGACATGAAAGCAAATTAGCAGCAGCAAAAAAAACCAGCAAAAGTAATAAATTAATTCACTGCTGGTTAAATTAATTTGTTACACAAGTTATTCGGAGGTCTGCGCTACGTGGACAGGTCACGTGTGACAGTTAGAGCAAAACGAGGGGCAATTTACTCTATAATGGGGCGTAATTCTAATCTAAATACTCACATGGCATAGATCAAGTAGGTAGCGAAAGAGTGATATGTGATAAGTAAGTAGCAGTAACCTGATATATGACAATAGGTAGATTCAGAGTATGATATATGACAATAGGTAGACTCAGAGTATGATATATGACAATAGGTAGATTCAGAGTATGATATATGACAATAGGTAGATTCAGAGTATGATATATGACAATATGTAGATACAGAGTATGATATATGACAATAGGTAGATTCAGAGTATGATATATGACAATAGGTAGATTCAGAGTATGATATATGACAATAGGTAGATTCGGAGTATGATATATGACAATAGGTAGATTCGGAGTATGATATATGACAATAGGTAGATTCGGAGTATGATATATGACAATAGGTAGATTCAGAGTATGATACATGACAATAGGTAGACTCAGAGTATGATATATGACAATAGGTAGATTCAGAGTATGATATATGACAATAGGTAGATTTGGAGTATGATATATGACAATAGGTAGATTCGGAGTATGATATATGACAATAGGTAGATTCAGAGTATGATATATGACAATAGATAGATTCAGAGTATGATACATGACAATAGGTAGATTCAGAGTATGATATATGACAATAGGTAGATTCAGAGTATGATATATGATGCATTAGAACATGATATGTGATAAGACGTAGAGTAGGAGTCTGATATGCTGTTCAATTTTGACTCATGCGCAGACGCGATGTGGAAGGGCTGAAACTGCTGGAGAACTGAAACCGCGACACTGGTTAACACGGGAGAAGTGATCAGTACGACCCTAAAATCTAACCACCATTTGGTATTATATATAGACTCAGGCATGAGATGTGTGAATATGCAAATCATATACCTTTGTCATATTGCTCCACCTTTATAAAAAAAAAACCTTATAAATAGCGACGTATTCAGCATGCTCCCCACAAGCGGTCTCATAGAGGATTTCCACCTCCAACCTGACCTCTAATTGTTGTTTACTAAATGTATTTTATTCAGCGAATAATGTCGTTTGTCAGCGCCAGAGCACTGGTCTTCCGGCCATTCATTACAATGTGTTGGTTCAGAAATGACAATATCAATATCAAAAACCTGTTCGATAATAGAAGAAAATTATAAATTGACTATTCGTCGTAATAGTAACTGCATGCAATTCCAGTTCAACATATGCATTATGCACTTGGTGAGTATGCATCAATAAATGTACAAGATGATTCTAGAATTCTCTTTAAACACTTCTTTCTTCCTTTGCTTTCTCTCTTCTTTTTTCAAAAAGATATAACATATCTCCAATACACATATATATATATTATATTGTAAATACGCAAATCAGTGGATCAAATCACCAATAACAAATACGAGAAACCTGCTAATTTTGTAATCCCATCACAAGTGTTCCGTTTTGTGTGGCCTAATGATGGGATCGAGGTCTGAGATTGCAGTGGGGACTTAAATCAGACAGGTTTTATGTCAATTTAAAGGAAAATGTTAGGTAATAGGTTTTGAAAGAAGGTATATTAGGGGTGGGTTATGAGGGGAGAAGGGGATGCCAATAGAAAGAACTGATATAGTTGGTAGCAGCTCACTGCATAAACCCTGTAGAAAAAGGGTATATTATAAGCTGTCATGTTATTAAAGTCTTAATTATCTAAGAGTTTCCCACAGGGCGGACATAAACTATACACTATCTCCTGGGAGAATCGGTTCTGGGCTGTGGAGTGCAATTTCCCGGAATATAATTAGGCATTAAATGGACAACAATCTAATACCCCTGTCACACTACAACGTAATGAGCGAACATGAGCCTAACGTGGTGATATTTCGTCATTACGTTGATGTACGTTGGATTACGTTATGATGACATCATAATGACGTTAGACTGACGTCGATCTACGTCACATTACGTCGTGTTACGTCGAGTTAGATCGAGGTTTTGGACATGTTCAAAAGTTTCGACGTAGCTCGAACGTAAGGGTTTACGTTCGCCGTACGTTCTGTTCACGTTCAGCGAACGTCAATGACGTTAAACGGACGTTAGGCAAACATTCCCCACTACGTTCCACTACGTTCCACTACGTTGACCCACATTAAACCAAGTGCAAAAGCCTACGAGGCTTAATGGGAACGTCAGGAGAACGTCACGAGAACGTCAGGAGAACGTCAGGAGAACGTGCATTCAACGTACGTTCAACGTGTCACGACATAGCTAACGTCATGTAACGTTCTTCTGGCGATGGAATAACGTTCATAACGTTCCGTGAACGTAGTGACGTTGTCCTCTCTCGGGGATTGACGGTATCACTACGCTTTACCAACGTTACGCTCTCGTCCACTACGCTGCATCCACGTTCAACTTCTGCCCAAATTTGCATACTACGCTGAGAAGTTCAACGTTCTTCACGTTCTCCCTACGTTGACGTCGTTACGTCGTAGTGTGACAGGGCCTTTAGAATTTCGCGTGACGACTATTCGTTACAAGCCGTGCTCATCGCGCCGTGACGTATTGGTACGAAAATAACCAAAGCTTGTCACGAGAGTAACCAACTTCATAAGCCCACCAGGTCCTAATCAGAGCCGAGATTGTGTCGTGAGGTGCAGCATTTAGTCTGTGACCAGTGACGCGTTGTGTGTTTATGTCTGTAATGTTAATCGTGGCGTTGCATCTGACTGAGTGAAGGACTATAGTTGTAAAGCCATTAAACTAACGTGGCACCAATTGTCTTCAATGTCCTGCGGGAAAATGGTGGTATTTAACTGTCTCCTCTGAATCTATGCGATTTTGCTTGTTGTGATAATGTTGTTGTGATTAGAATATGCACGAACATTTATTTCCAACTAGATTTGTATATCTATTTATTGAAGATATAATGTCAAGTATGTTTATTATAATATATCCTCCGGTGTGACTGACACTGGTCTACATCCGGTGGAGGTGAGGAGGGTAGGTGGAGCCACCTGTACAGTGTTGGTCTTACGGAGTATAACAAATAAAGTAATAATTAACCCTTACGTATCTTTATACTTGCATAATTCGTTATACATCACATATATGTATCTATTACAAAATATTTTATATATATATATTTTTTGGGGTAAACATTTGATTCATCTGAATAGATATTTTGTCAGCGCCGGGGCACTGGTGTTCCAGCCGTTGGAGTGATCGCATTTGATCTGTAAATAGCGGAAGTGGAATGTGTTGCATTGTGTGCAGCACAACCCATTCTGAACATGAAAAGAAAGTGGGGGAGCAGTTCCATACATAACACTATTATTTTCCTTTTAATAAAAATGTATTAAATCCACTAATTATTTTCTTCATTGGTCTTTCGGCCATGCTACATTATCGCGATTTACGCCAGGTCAATTTCCTGAGGGGCAACGGACGTGGTATCCGAATCGGTAAAGCTCCGACTTCCCATGCGGAAGATCGGAAGTTCGAGTTGTGCTCGAGTCAAACCAGTGACTATCAACATTGACTCTTGTCACTTCCTAGACTGGCGCTCAGTATTAATAGGATAGGGCAAGGACTGGTTAGCTCAGTGTCAGGATAATGTGACTGAGTGGTCATGGTGCCAGCAGCCTGATTTCCCAGTGGGGCAGCACTATAACGTCACCATGAGTGCACACTGTCGCAAGTCCGTGCACATCCTGATATGACCTTAGATGTTGCCAGGATGGGAAACTCCAACAAGCAACCAACATACCTGTTACAACCATTTAATCACTGCAACCCCCAAACCAATAATTACAGGTTGGTTGTTGGGGTTTTACATCCTAGCAACATCTAAGGTCATACTTGTGACAGTGCACACTCATGGTGACTCTATAGTGCTGCCCCACTGGGAAATCAGGCTGCCGGCACCACAACCCGATAACCCACTCAGTCACATTATACTGACAGTGAGATATCCAGTCTCTTGCCATATCCTATTACTGCCGAGCGCCAGGCTAGGAAGCAACAAATATCAATTTTTATAGTCATTGGTTTGACTCGACTGGGAACCAAACTCCCGACCTTCTGCATGTGAGGCCTGCGCTCTACTGATTAGGTGATCACGCCCGGTCCAATAATTATAGGATACTACTCAGCTACTGTAACTGACACATCATCATCATGCTGTCGGTCGCGATGCGACAAAGACTGCTTTCATTACTTGACTGCCGCTCTAGATTTAGCTCTCTGCTGTGAGAGTTGCGTCCATGAGTCGGTATTAATGTCTCTCAGCTTCAGACATTTCATGAAAGCTGCCTGCAAAAGTGTTGAAGTGCTGCTGGCTTTTGCAAGTTACCAGCAGCACTCTCTCGCGGAGCAAATAGAGGTTTCACACCGACAAGAACATGTCAAGACAGGCGCAAAACTATTTGTCTCTGCAGTGGCTGGTCAGGAGATGTTGGGTGTTCCATACATTAACCGCCCTTAATGCTGCCACAGTGACATGGTTTTCTGCTTAGGGTTTGCTCCCTTAGCCTTCGGTTCTGTCAAGAACCTGTACCACAAGGCAGGGGTTTACAACTCTGCAGGGCAGGGGCGTAAAACTCTCTGAGGTATTACTATACCTGCAATACCTGCATACCACATATAACTGACACACAATGCCGTAACTCAACCCATGCACTGTTGTCATTAGTATAAATACTAGCATTCATATGCACTCGATAATTTCTGTATATTGCTGGAATGTGGATCTATAAACATAGGAACATGGTACCAGTATGTAAGTAAACTATATTTGTGTATATCCCTACATCCGGAAGACCAGTGCCTTGGTGCTGAAAAAAAAAGATTTGTTCAGCTGAATAAACACTATAGCAAGAAATGTGTTTATTAAATCAATTAAATCTATATTTATATGTTTCAGTTTAGCACAAAATCATACAAGCATACTATCGATACATTTTGTCGGATACCTTAAAGCTGCATAGTCCGGTGAAATATCAAATTTTCAAAACCAAGCCAATTATCTAGATTTATTTTACATATCTAATTTAGATACTGATGCACTTATTAAGCATTTGTTTCTGCATCGAAGGCAATACTGAGTCAATTTAACAGAACCTGTTACTGCAGAAGTCTATGGTGTCAGAGTTTTGGCAAGCTTGCCAAAACTAATTGTCAATGTTTGCACTCAAAATATCTCAAAAGTTTACCATTTAAAATAAAAGTAACTTTGAACTAAAGTAAAATAGATACTAGAGATCGATCTAATATATTTATCTCAGAAAAAATACCAAAATTCAAAACCATCGGACTATGCAACTTTAAATGGAAGTAGTTTTGCGCACATATTTAACACACAGAGGCAACACAAGTTATTCGGTGTGCTACAAATAAACAAAGAAGAGATCAATTATCACCATCGTTATGTGGAAACGATATAGCGATATAGGGAATGGTAGACAGGAAGTGTGAACACTTATTTGTCTCTCTATTTGTTTTTTTGGTACATTACTTGTCCCAAGCAGGGGAAATCCCAGTCACAGACAACTGGTCTTCCCCACTCCACTGCTGGTCGATAGAAAGCCCGAGCCTACACTTTTTTCTGACCCAAGGGATTTTTAACCTCCCACACCACATAGACATGGTATGAGAGCAACCAGCCTTTGATGACGCTGTAAGTTATACACAGCGGTGGAAATCCAAATTGGCAGAGCTGGGGGCACGAGGATATCTAGTTCCCAGTTTCAGAGAACGACCCAGATACAAAATGACAGCTAGAGCTAAAGCATGCATTCCTTACACGCGGTATGCGGTATGCGGTATGTGGCATGCAGCGAGGTATATAAAAGCCCATGTGGTTATCATTCATTCTTTCAATGTCGTTGCTGTAGAAACATGGTAAAACAGTCGAAGTTGCTGGAGGCTCTACTGCAGATGGAGGAGGAATATAATACAATCATTGCTCTGGCATATCAATTGCTTCACAAGAAGAAGAAACATAAGAAAAGAAAACACCGCTGGTGGGTTCACAGCATACTACGCCAAAGGGTTGAACAAGGAGCATACCATAATTTAGTTAATGAACTACTACTGCATGCGGATGGTGGGAAGTTTAGAGAGTACTTCCGCTTAACCAGAGAACAATTTGGGCAGGTGCTGTTCCTTGTGGAGAAGGATCTGGCGAGGTGTTCTTTGAGTAGAGGGGTCATTTGCCCACTAGTTCTGACATGTTTACATATGATGTTTACCTATCACAAATCCCACAACCGTCCATCTCCCGGGTGACCACCTCCCCTCAGCACCCTTGTGTCCGTAATTATGAGTCGCCTCCTCCTGTCTTAAACCAATGGACAAATGTGACTGATGGTTTTCTATTCGCATACCGTGTGCCGCAGGCCGCATGCCACACCGATGGCTACATGGACCGATCGAGTTCTCGCATTCGCATTCGCATTCGCATTCGCATACTGCATGTAAGGAATGTAGCCTATATGCTTCAAGGCGTTTCAATGTTTTGTTGCATTCGCATTCGCATACCGCATACCGCATACCACGTGTAAGGAATGTACCCTTTAGATTCCTTATATGTGGCATGAGGCATGCGGCATGTGCCATGCAGCATGCGAATGGCATATATGCGGCGTAGATATATGCCAACCCCCAACATTTGTTGGGGTTTTTCCTCCAAATTGTTGAAGGAACAGTATTGGTTTCTATGGCAAGTGCAGCAGCAGCATTCGCATGCCGCACCGATGGCTACAGGGACCGATTCAGTTGCCGTATTTGCATTCGCATTTGCATTCGCATTCGAAGGCATGGAAGCACCCCTATTCACTTCGATGCTTTTACATTTTTTGCCGCATTCGCATTCGCATTCGCATACCGCGTGTAAGGAATGCTAGCTTAAGTGTTAGTATGCCGAGATTGAATGCCTGGCTATTTGTGTTTTCGGGTCACTCTTGTAGAACTTTGACATGACTTCACGTGTGGCTATGTGTATATATGCATGTGAAATGCTTACACATATGTGTGTGCATACAGGGACATATCTGATTCTAGGTCAAGATTTCAATTGCAGGTTTGTTGTAGCAATGTATTTTGAATAAATATGAACTTTAATTTACTGTAACATTGGTTGCTCAGCCGGAAGATCACCACTTGAGGAAGCCATACAATCAGTCACCTCACTGCATGTTTGTGGTTAAAGAGAACTCAACTCAAAAACTTAACTCAAGCTTCAGCCTTAAGCCGTGTTCACACGGGCAATGTACATCGATTCGTAGAAAGCGACTTGCCTAGTTCGCCTCACATTTCTCGTGTGAATGGACATCTGAGGCGGATTAGGGCTGAATTGATTCACGTGATGCGGATACTGTAAACCACCTAGCGAGGTAGTTTACATGAGGCGATTTCTGTGAATCGATTCATTTTGTCGTGTGAACGGGCGGCTAATTCGACTCACCTGATTCGATTTGTCTAATTCACTTCACATTTTGCCCGTGTGAACACGGCTTTAGGCTCTGCAATGTAGCTTGGCTATTTGTGTCCCCCCAGATGACGTCACTTCAGCATTCCGGCTGTGGTCTTGTTTTGCATAGTAACTTAGCAGTTCATTATTAGCCAGGTGTAAAACTTTGTCACGGAGTTCCCGGCCCTGTACCACAGCGACACTGAAACCGCATATTGTATATATATGTAGTGGTCTGCACTGAACTCTCAGGCAACGAGCCACATAGACAGGTAGGCGTGGGTAGTGTGTTGATAGCAGGGAGCCTAGGTGGTGTAATGGTTAGCACACTGGCCCGGAATGCAAAGAGATGTGGGTTCGAGTCCCGCTCTAGGCACAATATGTCCCATTTTCATCACCCCCATGACACTGGTTGCCGTGACCATGATCCTGTACAAGCTATGCGCTGTATAGTTGTTGAACCTACCATGTGTATGTAAGTGCGTTGCATTGCCTGTATGTATGTAATTGTAAGCATTAAAAGACTTACAATTCCAGGGGGACGAGTGTAGTGGTCTGCACTGAGCTCTCAGGCAACGAGCCACATAGACAGGTAGGCATGGGTAGTGTGTTGATAGCAGGGAGCCTAGGTGGTGTAATGGTTAGCACACTGGCCCGGAATGCAAAGAGATGTGGGTTCGAGTCCCGCTCTAGGCACAATATGTCCCATTTTCATCACCCCCATGACATATATATGGTTAATTCCCTAAAACTGGGCATCACATATTTGCTTTCCAGATTACGATGGTAATGATTAATTCTTTCTTTTAGGGATAGAAAATCAAATAATTATTGTTGCCTCTTTGTGTTAAGTATGTTATCAATGCTACATATGTTTAATCTATCCCACAATATATCTCTCAAAAGTGTGCATGTATGATTTTGCGCTAACATGAAAATGTGGAAATTTAAAGATTGATGCTGTGTATTTACCCAGACTTGCTCAAATCTTGTCTAAAACTTGTGTCTGGGAAGAAACAAGCATGTTTGCTTAGCTGTAATCAAGCAATTCTTGTGGTTTTTGTTGTTGTTTTTATAACAAGTTTTTTATTCTGCCCATAATGTGTAAGCTCCCATGAGGGTGCTTGTTTTCAACGGTGGACAGCTGTGATACTGGATTGGTCTGGTCCCGCACTCAGGAGTGTTTACCTGATCTTTCCCGAGCCAACCTTTTGCGGTTTTGGGTGTTAGTAGTTTCTATATTAGTTTATTTAGTTAGATTTGACTTAGCTGTGTATGCTGAAATGACGTTCTCAGTGAGCCTTTGATTTCCCTGTTACTGGAGTCCTATTGATGCATTTCTCAATTTGGATGAGATTAAAATTTAAAAAACTGAAATAGCTTTTGATTAAATTCGAACATATGCAGAACATGTAAACATTCATATGATATGGGATTTTGCTATTATTTCAAATAATTGCTGCTATTGTTTTGAATGTTTTCACTTTTGGTTTCCATGTCACACTTTAGTGTCCAGTTTCAGAGATTGACCCACATACAAGATGGAAGCTAAGTACAGTATAACCCCGTTAAACCACACTTGAAGGGACCCTAGAAATGTGTTTGGATTACCCGATCATTGGTTTAACCAAGCTTTGGCTTTCAATTTGACTTTGAGTAAGCGTGTATTGCACATGCAATATACAATGTATGTGGACACTTTGATTATTGTTTTTTAGGTATGTACAGTATAACCCTGTTAAACCAAGCTCGGTTAAACCAAACGATCGGTTAATCCAAACTTCTTTCGGCAGTCCGGCAAAATACTACCATTTATCATATAAAAAAGGCAGTGGGGTCTCAGATGACCTTATAACCGCATGAATGTTTTCTTTAACCATACCAGAGTGGCCTGTGGTCCGACAATTTTGTTTGGATTAACTGCTAATTTGGATTAACCGACTTTGGTTTAACCAACTTTTTTATATGATAAATGGTAGTATTTTGCCGGACCGCTGAACAAAGTTTGGATTAACCTATTGTTTGGTTTAACCGAGCTTGGTTTAAGGGGATTGTACTGTATTAGTTTACTTGTGCTCAGGGGTGCGGAGGTGTGGAATTCCCCCTGACAGCCCCTAATGACGTCACGTCAGCAATCCGACTATGGTCTTGTGCCAGATAGTAGTTGATTGTTTGTTGGAATTACATGTCCTGGCAACATTTAAGGTTATATGAGGATGGGTACTGACTTGTGACAGTGCACACTCATGGCACCTTTATAGTTCTGCCCCACTGGGAGACCAAGCTGCCAGTACCATAACCTGATATCCCAGTCATATTATCATGACACCAACCCATGCAGTCCTAATAATGCCGAGCACCTAGCTAGGTAGCGACAAGTATACATTTTTAAGTCATTGATTTGACTCGGCCAGGGTTCGAACCCAGGGGTTTGAATCCCACGACCTACCAGAAAGGAGGCAGACGCTCAACTCATTCAAATCATTGCATCTATCTTAAGTCATTAGTTTGACTCGACCAGGAATTGAACTCCCGACCTTCCGCATGGGAGGTATGCGCTCTACCGATTCGGACACTGCGTCCTATCAGATAGTGTTGTTTGATTGGTTGGTTGGACTTTTACATCCTGACAACATCTAAGGTCATATCAGATCAGATAGCAGTTCTTTAACTGGGTTTAACTAGCCTTTTGCAGTTTGCGGCTCCCCACTATTGACACACTGAGACCCATATTGTATATCCTGGTTTGAAGGTGCCTGCTGACTGATGTCTTTTGTGCAGGGAGTTAACCACTATTCTAAGCCTCATAATGGAGGGGTGCATATCCCCAGGCCGCCATGTTCTCACCATAGTAGAGAGGCTTCCCCCATAGATTTGTTTCGTTTCTGCTTCCCCTGGAAGCACAATTAGACTCGAGTTTGTAGCAATAGCCTAGATCACCGTTCCAACTTCGCATGCACTGAAAACGGCGCTGGCAGCAAAGCAAAGGCATACAACTGTTGAGTTTGTCGATACGTTTTTTATTGGCGGTTACAGGGTTTACTGCCTGAACTCTTCATATAGAGGTAGAGGTGCACAGGATGACAGAAGGATCAGTGAACAACACGCCTACAATGTTCACAGGCGAAATGCTTGCTGACTGTAAAGTCGACGGCTGGCGGTTTGAGTGGTGTAGATAGGCTAATAAGAAATTACTACAGGCAAGGAAGGAAAGTAGATAAAGAGTGAATGGTAGGAGAGTGAGAATCTCTCATTTATTGTATTTATAGTTTCAAGAACAAGATGGTGGTGATCACATGATCCAGTCTTCCAATCCCTAACAAGCATTCCTCTATCCACCAATGAGGGTTCAATATCCTTGTTGCCAAGGCATGAATAGATCTGGCTACAGTGCCCTGTTGTGTCTGGTGCAGTGATCCATAAATAACTCTTGGAGGGGAGGGGGTATGTGAGGCAACTTCCCAAAGACTGTCCCACATGTCAAGAAGTGACCCTCTCTCAGGTCAAGAAGTGACCCTCTCTCTCTATACTATATTAATACACAATTTCTATCCTCAATTAGTAATAGATCACCAACTCCACATATACCTTATATGCCTTTGGTTTTACATACTATTTACCATTTTATAGACAAGTTGCAATTTATTAT
This sequence comes from Branchipolynoe longqiensis, assembly GCA_030323885.1. NCBI lineage: Eukaryota > Metazoa > Annelida > Polychaeta > Phyllodocida > Polynoidae > Branchipolynoe > Branchipolynoe longqiensis. Next base: position 55,539,792 of record CM059201.1, on the reverse strand, counting down.
AGCAGAGTTCTCCATATCCCATATCTCATATATTGGAAAATATTACATTACGATGTATATTTCCTTAATACAACACAAACAATTAACTATATAGACCTTAAAGGCCCGGTCACATACATGTTAGTGGACGTAGTTGAACGAAGTGGAGACTAATGTAGTTGAAAGTATTTGAACATAATTGAACATACCGGCATCCATACTTCTCTTTGGTAATAATGTGGGTGGGACGTCAGTTCCGATTTAATCTTTGGACACATTCAAAAGAGCGCTACGTTAGGGGTTGAATTTACATCCGTGATGGTACCGTACTCTAGCGTACTCTAGCATACTCTAGCAGACTCTAGCGTGCTCTAGCGTACTCTAGCATACTTGGACAAAGCCCTGACCACATAAGCCGTTAGTCGACTTAGGCAAACATAGTGGAGGCTAACGTAGTTGAACCAAAGACCCTATAATACTAAGACGGCTCACTCCCTATCTCTCCCATGGTATTGTAAATTTTGCAGTGCCACCTTGTGGTGGGTTTGATCAGCCCGGCTGCTTGTTGGTGTTTCACATGTAAACACATACAATTATATTATACATGAGATAGGTAAGTATGAATGCACATCAATATGAAATTGCTATGAACAAATACACATCATCATCAGCATCAACATCATCATCACACCTTGCACATTCATATATACATTTATACATATAATATAGCACCTGTTTAACCAAGAGAACAGCCAGCGCAACAAAAGTGGTGGGCTTGATCATTTTGATTACACAGTACAGGCTGAGTGAGCCGTCTTAGTATTATAGGGTCTTTGGTTGAACGTAGTTGAACATAGTTGAACTTACCGGCATCCGTACCGTAACATATTTATCCATGATGTAACGTAGTTATCCATACCATAATGTATTTATCCGTACCGTAACGTATTTATCCGTACTGTAACATATTTATCCGTAACATATTTATCCATAACGTATTTATCCGTACCATAATGTGTTTTTCTGTACCATACCATATTTATCCGTACCAAAACCTGCCATACCTTAACGTATTTAGCGTAGTTTAACGTACTTACACCACGTTTGACCCACGTTAGCCCCATATATGTTCCACTATGTTCAAATACGTTCACAGACATGTATGTGACCGGGGCATTAGAGCAAACTAGTAACTAATGACGTTGACAAGGTAGGTTAGAAATGCGCAAAAACAATGAAATTATAGGTAAATAGACGAACACGAAGTAGAGTATTAGCCTGAATTTGACCGTTTGCAAATTACAAGCAATTCGGTTTAAGTGCCCAGCAGCTCGCCGCTGGGATTTAAATGCGCAACACGGAGGTCGGCGCACCGGCCGACAGCCCGGGGTTAATCGGCGTGACGGCCCCATTTAGATAAGGTGAGGGGAGGCTGCGACCCCAGAGGTCAGTGGGGTCAGCGCAGGACCAGACGCGCTGCGGCGGCGCGTTAATGCCCATAATGCCCCATTCAGATAAGGCGGGAGGAGGCCGGGCCGCCCCCCACCAGCATTGTCCAACTGCCGCCACTTGGCGGCCCGCATGCACTCAGGCACCACGCATCCCGAGCTGCTCAGCCTCACCGCGAATAGACACACTCTGCCCCTCCCCCGGCGCTGCGCTCAACCAACATGGCGGAGGGCGGAGCTTGACCTCTCCCACCCATCCCAAAGAAAAAGGGGTGGGGGACGCTGGGTGCACGGGGGAGGGCGCGCCGCCCGCCAGGCAGCGGGCCAGCTGGCCACCGCTCCCCGCAGGTACCGGGTTTGTTACCCGACGCATTTACCCATTGACTTGTTTAATTAAATTGCTCATTGACATTACTATATATGCCCATTGTGGCAGCGTGTGCGCGCAATTGCTATTGAAGTTAATTTGATCTCATTGTATAACTTTGCTCACTGTTATATATATATTTGTTAGTCTTTGTTAGATTTAGTCAGACTTTAATAAAACGTCTTTTACTCCCCCCGTGTGTTTGCGTCATTTAATGAAGAAACAACAATACAATTGAAATTATTACTAAAGCAAAATTCAACAGATTTAAATTGAAGGGAAGACAAGTGTTAGCACACTTATCCATTATCGGCAGGGTTAATAAATTAATTAAATAATTGTCCAGTCTCCCCTTGCATTGTCCTGTGTATCCTTACATTAATATGTGTTCTATAATCTATTATGGGAATATAAACAAGGACACTAACTCTCCTCAGTTTGCTCTATTATTACATACCATTTATCTAGGCTCTACTGCATGCTCTACAAGAACCCGAGAGGAGGAGATCATGGTTGACGGAAACAAGCTGAACTCTGTTCCGGAATTCACCTATCTCGGATGCACAATATCAAGTGATGGACGCATTGATGCTGAGATACAGAGGAGGATGGCCAAGGCTAGCGCATCTTTCGGCCGACTACGCCAGAGACTCTGGAACAACCACCATGTGTCCATTCGGGTCAAAGGTAAGATCTACCGCGCAATCGTGCTATCCACCCTACTATACGGAGCCGAGGCCTGGACAGCGTACAGACAGCAGGTGAAAAAGCTGCATGCCTTCATGATGCGACATCTGCGTTCAATCATGAGGCTAACCTGGAAGGACAAAGTGACGAATAAGGAAATACTCGAACGGATGGGGCTGCCCTCTATGGAAGATCTTCTGATCAAAAAGAATCTCCGGTGGACTGGACACCTCATGAGGATGTCATCAGACAGGCTACCAAAGCAGATCCTCTATTCTCAACTGTCTTCTGGCTACAGAAAGAGAGGGCGCCCCCGTCTCCGGTTCAAAGATACCATCAAGAGAAACCTGAAGCTGAGAGACATTAAGACCGACTCATGGACACAACTCTCACAGCAGAGAGCTAAATGGAGAGCGGCAGTCAAGTAATGAAAGCAGTCTTTGTCGCATCGCGACCGACAGCATGATGATGATGATGACTGCATGCTGCATGTAGTTCCAAATGTTTATACAGTCGTTTGTGGAAGACATCAATGGAAGTCAATGCTGGACAGTGGGTAATAGTGTCCATAACAGCCGGTGGTGGCGCTAGCATCTTTGACCATTAACCTGAATAGGTTGAAACTACATAATAATGTTATGACCGCATCCGTTATTCATATTCGCAGAATTTATTATACAACACATAATGGCTTATAGATCACATATATAGGCATATGCGAGATGGTACATGCGATATCTCACAGCCAACATCAGCGAGCTGGATAAGTAGAGCACGCTGCATGTGGCAGGGCGTGGGTTTAATCCCCGGCTGAGTGAAACCAAAGAGTTGCAAAATTGATACCTGTCGCTACCTTGTTTGGCCAATTAACTACTACTGAAATTTCCCATGTTTAATCAACGACTCTAAAGGCCCGGTCACATACACGTTAGTGGACGTAGTTAAACATAGTGGAGGCTAACGTTGTTGAACGTAGTTGAACATAGTTGAACATACCGGCATCCATACTTCTGTGGTATGTTCAACTATGCTAGCGACCACTACATTAAAGTTGCATAGTCCGATGAAATATGACATTTTCAAAACCAAAACAATTTTCTAGAGTTGATCTTTACATATCTAACTTAGATATTGACGCTCTTATTGAACATTTGATTGTGCCTAGAAGGGAATACTGAGTCAATTTAATAGAACATGTTACTGTAGAGGTCTATGGTGTCAGAGTTTTGGCAAGCTTGCCAAAACTAATGTTCCTTGTTTGCACTTCAAATATCTCAAAAGTTTACCATTTAAAATAAAAGTAACTTTAAACTAATGTAAAGTAGATACTAGTTATCGATCTAATATATTTATCTCAGAAAAATTACAGAAACTCAAAACCATCGGACTATGCAACTTTAAACTAAGTCCACTAACGTGTATGTGACCGGGCCTTTAGACACATGTTTCAAATGTGCATCATTGTATATACTACATACATTATTAGGATAGGGCAAGGACTGGTTAGCTCATTGTCAGGATAATGTGACTGATTGGGATATCAGGTAATGGTGCTAGTGACCTGCTTTCCCAGTGGAGCAGAACTATAAAGTTGACATCAGTGTGCACTGTCACAAGTCAGTACCCATCCTGATATGTATGACCTTACATGCTGTCATGACGGAAGACTCCAAAATTCAAAAAAGATTATAGCTTTCTGGTTTGTTGTGTCTAAAGCTAAGATTCCATATATGCGGTATGCGGTTTGCGGTATGCGGTTTGCGGTATGCGATATGCGGCATACGGTATGCGGTATGCGGTGTGCGGTATGCGTATGCGGTATGCGGTATGCGGTATGTGACATGGGGTGTGCGGTGTGCAGTGTGTGGTGTGTGGTATGCAGTATGTGGTATGCAGTATGCAGTATGTGGTGTGTGGTGTGTGGTGTGTGGTGTGTGGCGTGTGGTGTGTTGTATGTGGTATGCAGTACGTGGTGTGCAGTATGTTGGATGTGGTATGTGGTATGTGGTGTGCGGTGTGTGGCATGTGGTGTGTGGTATGCGGTATGTGGTATGCAGCATGTGGTATGCAGTGTGCAGTGTGTGGTGTGTGGTGTGTGGTATACAATATGTGGTATGTGGTGTGCAGTGTGCGGTGTGTGGTATGTGGCATGCATGTGCAGTATGCGTATGTGTATGCAGTATGCGGTATGCGAATGTGGCAAAATATGGAAAAGCAATTAAGCGCACAGCGGTGTTTCCATATGTCCAGATGTGAATGCGAATCCGACAAGGGGATCGCTCCATGGACCGATAGGCGCGAATGCGAACGTGAAAGCTGCTCTATTTGCCATAGTGCATTTTTTGGATTGGCATTTAGGGGTTTTGCGCATGAACTCTTCGAAATGGTTACCTTTGGAGATATTCAAAGTGAACTCATTTACCATTGTTATTTTTGGTGAAATTCTGACATGATGTACTTCAGCAGTGACAGGTTCTATTAACTTTGACTCAGTATTATCTTGCATGCAGCAGGAAATGTTTAATAATTGCACAAATGTCTAACTGTGAATATGTAGGAGCAAATCTAGGTCAGTGTTTCGGTTTTGAACATTTGCTACTTCATCGCACTTAGATAAAGGATTCACCCTGTACTCGCAGTACATGGGTGAACGACTATGTAGTCAAAGACCCTATAATACTAAGACAGCTCACTCAGCCTGTACTGTGTAATCAAAATGATCAAACCCACCACTTGGTGCGCTGGCTGTTCTCTTGGTTAAACATATGTTATATTATATGTATAAATGTATATATGAATGTGCAAGATGTGTGATGATGGTGATGATGATGATGATGATGATGCTGTTGATGATGTGTATTTGTTCATAGCAATTTCATATTGATGTGTATTCAGACTTACCTATCTCATGCATAATATAATTGTATGTGTTTACATGTGAAACACCAACCAGCAGCCGGGCTGATCAAACCCACCACAAGGTGGGACTGCAAAATTTACATTACCATGGGAGAGATAGGGAGTGAGCCGTCTTAGTATTGTAGGGTCTTTGACATAGTATAAATACAGGCGAAAATAGCTTTAGTATGGAACAGGAAGTTTTGATTGATTGATTGGTGGTTGCTTTATGCCGTGTCAGCAGCATAGGCCATATTGATGGCGAGAAATGTTAGTTTTTTGTTCATACCATCGCTTTTACATGTAAAAGTAGACAATCAATTAGGTGCCAATAAGGCACAAGAAGTAGAATGCCTGCCTCCAGTATCAAATGGGTATATTGGCACAGAGTTGGTGGAATGGGAGAGAATGCAAAAAGAAAAGATGGCGGCCATAGAACCCCATCGATTTCACCTTTAAATTCTATTAAGCTATATGTTTTATTATATTTTTCAACTCAAAGGTAGTGGGGAAGTATGAAGATATATAAAAAGAATAAATGTTGCTTCTTATATTGTGAATTTAGGCTCTCATTTCATTTCCCCACTTTTTCGACATCTTTTATATACGGTTGGTATTCACCCTTGTACTGCGAGTACAGGGTGATTCCTTTATCTACATCGCACTATACACTTTTATTAAAGTTGCATAGTCTGATGGTTTTGAGTTTCTGTCATTTTCTGAGATAAATATATTAGGTTGATTGTTGTAATCTACCTCAGTTTAAAGCTGCATAGTCCGATGAAATAACAAATTTTCAAAACCAAACCAATTATCTAGATTTGATTTTGCATATCTAACTTAGATATCGGTACACTTATTAAGCTTTTTTTTTGCGTAGAAGGCACTACTGAGTTAATTTAATAGAACCTATTACTGCAGAAGTCTATGGTGTCAGAGTTTTGGCAAGCTTGCCAAAATTAATTTTCCATGTTTGCACTCAAAATATCTCAGAAGTTTACCATTTAAAATAATAGTAACTTATAACTAATGTAAAGTAGATACTAGTGATCGATCTAATATATTTATCTCAGAAAGATTTCTGAAATTCAAAACCATCGGACTATGCAACTTTAAAGTAACTTTTATTTCAAATGGCTGACTCTGGAGATACTTAAAGTGCAAACATTTAATTTGGTAAAACCCCATACGCCATGACCAGATGGGCTGGCCGAATGAGTTAGAGCATCCGTCTCTCGTGTTGGTAGACTGTGGGATCGTGGGTTTGAACCCTGGTCGAGTCAAACCAATGACTTATAATTTGATACTTCTCGCTTGCTCGCATGGCACTCACCATTATTAGGATAGGGCAAGGACTGGTTGGCTCAGTGTCAGGATAATGTGACTGAGTGGGATATCAGGGCATGGTGCTGTGGCCTGGTCTCTAAGTGGGGCAGCACTATAAAGTTGCCATGAGTGTGCTCTGTCACAAGTCGGTACCCATCCTGACATGACCGTAGATGTTGCTAGGACTTAAAACAACAACTAACAAACAACCCCATGCCATAGGCTTCAGCAGTAACAGGTTCTATTAAATTGCCTCAGTATTCCCCTCTATTTAGGACGAAAAGCTTAATGAATCCATTATTATCTAAACTAGATATGTAACATCAAATCTCGATAATTGTCGATGTTGATTTCAACATGGGTAATTTAACCCGCAAGAAAAAGTACATACTAAATATGGAGGTGACTACTGGAGCCATCTATAATGTCTTTCTTAATAATAAATGCTCCGACTGTGGCGCCATCTTCTGTAAATTTGCATAATGAGATGCGACCCAGTTTCATTATAGACACTTCGACCAGAGCATTTCTATCGATAGGACGTGTTCTCTCCTTTGGATTTACCGCCCACCCAGCCCATCTACAAATGACATTCATAGGGCTACGTGCCTGAAATCCTCGAAATCTTAATAAATCAAACATCTCATGACTTAAATGTAACAACGGAATAGTACAAATAAATGCCACTTTATACTGTACTTGTCTTGCGTGGTTGAATTGTATTGGTGTTGATGACTACCAGGCTTGAGCTGAGGGTGCCATCATTCCTATAATCAAATCGTCCCCCCCCCCCACACACACACACAGAAACTGATACATCCCTTATATAATGCACTACCCAATATGAAATTGGTAGACATTAACTGGAAAGCACAACAAATGCTATTTATACAGAGAAGAACTAAAATGGATTTGTTGGTTTTTGCACCTGAAGTTTTCAAATAGATAAATGATACGCACATCTATATAACTCACCCAGCTAATAGTACGGATAAATACGTTACGGTACGGATCCTGGTACGCTACGGTACGGATCCCGGTACGTCCAACTACGTTGAACTACGTTGAACTACGTTGAACTACGTTGAACTACGTTGAACTACGTTGAACTACGTTGAAGTACATGGAACTATGTTGAACTACGTTGAACTACGTTGAACTACGTTGAACTACGTTGAACTACGTTGAACTACGTTGAACCACGTTGAACCACGTTGAACTACGTCGAACTACGTCGAACTACTTCGAACTACGTTGAACTACGTTGAACTACGTTGAACTATGTTACCATCCACTACGTTCAACCTCGTCCACTAACGCCTATGTGACCACAGCAGAACGGCCAAAGTTTTATGCAGGTCAAAGTATGCTAGGGTATGCTGGAATATGCTAGAGTGCGCTAGAGTATGCTAGAGTACATTAAGAAGTACACTACATTAAGAGTACACTAGTGTTTGTTATCATCACAGAGGCTACATCTGCCTTAAACAAACCTCTCTTTTGAACATGTCCAAAGCTTAAATCGGAACTCACAGCCCACACACGTTCTAATCACGTTCTCATCACGGAGAAGTATGGATGCCGGTATGTTTGACTGCGTTCAACTATGGTCAACTATGTTCAACTAGGTTAGCCTCCACTACGTTCAACTACGTTCTCTAATGTGTATGCGACCGGGCCTTCAGAGGCAAATGTAACCAGGATACATGAAAGAGGGAGGCCCAATTGTCTCCAATTGAAATGTCCTTCTGATTAACCAACACACATAACATGCACACACATATATAAATAATATTTCCTTTTTTTGTGTTTTCAGTCCTGGCAACATGTAAGGTCATATCAGAATGGGTACCGACTTGTAACACTAACAGTGTGCACTCATGGCAACTTAATAGTGCTGCCCCACTGGGAGACCAGGCAGCTGGCACCATGACCCAATTTTCTAATCATTCAGATTATCCTGACACTGAGCTAACCAGCCCTTTCCCTATGCTAGTAATGCCTAATGCCAGGGTAGGAACTGACAAGTATAAATTTGGTAAGTCATAGAATTGACTCGACCGGGGAATCAAAGTCCCACCTTTCCACAGTGGAAGTCTGAACACTTTACCAATTCAGCCACCGCATCTGAGATATATAAATAATATACAAACAAATATAATATAGCCATGTGTGTTAGAAGTAGATCAAACCTGTCTGCAAATAAGCAAATTTCACACACCCATATACACAGAGGTAAATGGTACATCCTTGTGTTGCATAGCTCACTGATCCACGTGCATGCCTAAACGCATTAGACTCCTGCAGCCTGCAGGTCATATAACCTTTGTAGTTTTGGCATGGTGCCAGATATGATTGTTTGTGTGTGTGTGTTTTTGTTTTTACATCAATACCTGGCCTCCCCCCAATGTGTTAGAGCTTTTGCCTCTACTTGAAAGTGCATTCATGCATATTTCATTGTGCACATTTGGGTTTCAGAATTTCATTGTGTTACATGGTGCAAATTGTGTATCAAACAGGTATTGTACACCTTATTCTATATACCTTCTGGGTAAATAACCCTGAATTGAAAAATGGCTGGAAGACCAGTGCTTCGGAACTGACAAAAGACTTATTCAGCAGAATAAACATATTTACCAAAAAAAAATAAAAAGAAGATTTTGGTCTCTATGTGGTCCTTTCGATGGAACAGCTTCAATTGAAATCAAGAAACATTAGCTCTTTTTTTCTGCTTATTTTCCTTGGTTGCTTTTGTTTGGTTCTGAGTCTGTTTAATTTGCCGGAATTAATTTTTTAAGAATTATTGACTTTCATTTGTCCATTTTAATTATGTATCATTGTTTTCGTTGTGGGTTTTCCTTTTTGGTTGTAGGTAGGATTGTGTACAAAATCGTAGCTCTTTTGTGTGTTAATTGTCATTTTCCCTGCTTCTTTTGTTTGGGTTTGACTTTTTATTTGACTCGGATATTTTAGAACCATGAACTTCAATTTGTCGTTTTTTGTATTTTTAATTGGTTCATAACTCCAACGAATATATTACTTAAAGTTATATGTTTATACAAATTATGACTATTGATATTCGATCATAATAACTGTGAATATATAACGGCCGTTTTGTCATGTTACATGCCCTTTAAGAGGGAATGAACCTTTATTGGTTGGTTGTTAGAGTTTAACATCTGGCAATGTCTAAGGTCATATCAGAATGGGTACAGCGCGCACTCATGGCAACTATTTATGGCTGCCCCACTGGGAAATCAGTACCATGACCCGATATCCCACTCAGTCATAGTATCCTGACACTGCGCTAACTAATCCTTGCCTTATCCTATTACTGCCGAGCGCCTGGCTAGGAAGCACAAAGTATCAAATTTATAGTCATTGGTTTTACTCGACCGGGAACCAAACTTCCTACCTTCCGCACGCGAGGCCCGCGCTTTACCGATTAGGACAATGCGCCCTGTTATTGGTTAAGTGCATAATCTCCTCATTATTTGCTCATCAATTACCTACCTGATCATTATTCCCAGACCCTACCTGAATTGGGTCTCTTGACCTTGACCTTGAGGTAATTATGGTATGAGCTGCATCGCAGGACCGGAAATCATTGTGGCAGTTACTGCGCATGACAATACAACAGTTACAGGAGTCACGTGACTGGGACACAGCAACATACCATCTCATAACTCAGATGGAGAGAGGGGGAAGTTTTGCTAGTAGTAGCCAACCGGTGGTGGACAGGTGACATCCTGTGACCTCACAGCCCCAGCGCCTACCCCAAAGCAAGCCACCCGCCCACCAGGCTGCTCAAGCAGCACCCACAGAACACTGAAGCCCATGCACACTACATTGGTTCCGTTCCATAATACCCCCATAATCCTAGAATTATACATTAGGCATAATTACATATTGGTTCAAAGGAATGCAATTGTTTTAAAATAAAAACAAATTGATGTTAGGGTAGATAAAGTTGCATGGTCCGATGGCATTTGAATTTGTTACTTATTTTTTAGATAAATATATCAAATTGATCGTTACGACCTACTAATCATTAGCCCGGAGTGGATTTGATTAAAGGTCATTAGTTTTGAAGTAATTTGAGCTGAAAGAACCAACAATAATTTCGACAAGCTTGTCAGAAGTCCTGTGGCTATGACCCAGATGATCACCTTGTGGTGACCACATGATGTGAGATGACCCTGCACAGTAGGCCTACTTGGTTGGGGGGGAGGCCAATGAGGTCACGAGATTGGTCTAGTTGGTTAATGGCGTCCCTGCATAATGGGTGTTTCAAAGTGAGTGTCTAAAGGGGTGAGGTTATAAATTCCACTGGTTATTCTGTATATGCTGTCCCAAATCATTAGCTAATACACAGGTATCTAAGTTGGATATATTGGATCAAAGTGAGTGTCTAAAGGGGTGAGCTTATAAATTCACTGGTTATTCTGTATATGCTGTCCCAAATCATTAGCTAATACACAGGTATCTAAGTTGGATATATTGGATCAAATGTAAGTAGTTGTTTTAATTTTGACAAAATTATATTTCATCGGACCATGCAACTTTAAGCTCTCCGCTGACATTTGTTGACGGATGGCTACCGATGGTGGCGCTTACTGTCTGTAAGCAAATCAATGAATCAGCAATTGTGTGCTTTCCACCAGTGCTAATCTGCTGATTGGCCTTACTAGGATTGGGGAATGCTGCATCGTCATTGTTCATCAACCCATTAACCGTGAGGGTCTTCGGGGCACCACGGATGACATTGCAACCAGTTTTCTCCAGTTTGTCCTGTTCTTCACGGCTCGCTGGAACTTTTACCTTTACTAATGTAATGGCCCACGGCCCTCCGACTCACCCTTTCTCTCACGAAAGAACACCAAGATTCAATTCAGTGTACGCTTCACCTGGTTTATTGAAACCTCTGCTCTCCGCGGTGTCAGTAGTTGTCTGACCCGCCCCCTGACTCGCCAGATCCCACATCGACTCTATAGGTGTGTGTGGGGGGGTGGGTCAACCACACGCAGTAGAGGTCAGCCCGGCTAGGGTCTGACCGGTGGTGACCCGTGCCGCCACCTAGCGCAGTGTAGTGGAACTGCGCCAGTGGCGTCGTAGTCTCCGCTGCTACCGCGTGATAGTAGAGCTCATGTTCAGACTACTACACTGCCCCCCTTAGAGTCTCACCGGTTGCAGAATGCAAACCGATGAGAATCGAGAAATGA